>VYXD01003724.1:100486-161497 GCA_013397195.1 Hylia prasina
AAAAAAAGTAGAGTGGAATTTTGCTACTATTCAGATTATTCAAAAAATGTTTGATCCAGCATTCACTGAAGTCAGCAGGATTCTTTCTATTCCCTCCCTTTTCAATTGCAGCATCATTAGCTACATTACATCTAACTGTTGGGCATCTATATCTAATGTTGCCTTCTCAATTGCAGCAAATAAAAATAGAAAATTAGAGAACTCAGCTTTCCATATTGGCATCTGAGGAAGGGGACTGAGCAAAATTTCCACCCAATTACCTTCATGGCCAGATGCACAAGGTTCTGATCACCTTTCCTTCAGTTTTGGAAGCATTATTTGCTGTGCAGCATTTTCCAGGTGATGTTGTAAATGATAGATCCTCATAGGCAAGGTACCCTATGTATGGATGTTGCTCCTGAAGATGCAATCTTTGCACTTCTCATCTTTTTGCCACTTCATATTTGCATTAACACAGGGATGCGGTGTTTAATATGGGTGTGCCATTGTTTGCAAATCAGTTTGCAAAGCACTTCGGGATTCTTCTGAATGAAAGGTACTATATAAGTGTCAGTCATTATTACTATCATTATTATCATTATTATCATTGTAAGTTCACAAGGAGACAAACAATCACTTTGGAATAACACTGGAGGTGGATTTTTCAAAGCCACAGTGGAGATTTGGGCTGCACGTGAGTGCCATGAATGCACAGTAAATGGGAGTTCTAAGGGATTACCCAGCAAGGGGAGCTTTGGCCTCGTGAAAGGAAGGGTACTTTCAGAGCTAGAACTCCAGATCTTAAAGCAGCACATCTAGGTAATGCCAGGGAATTTCAGTTCTCTTCCTGCTGTGAAAGATGATTCATGTCAGGACATATAGTGGGGAATGTTGGGGGAATTGATGTGAGGAACATTTGTGGGAGCCCTGTAAATTGGCAGCTGTATTGGGATTTGCAGCAGCTTCTGACCCTGTAGCATCGTGTGCATATTCCAGGATAGTGCTAGAGAAGCTCACCTTCTCCATAATTCTGTGCAAATTCATCTTGGAGCAAAACCTTTCATCTGGATAGATGAGAAAAAGAAATAAAGAAGTAGCGCCTCTAGCATTTTCGGAGCTAGAATGTGTGTCAGAAGAGACAACTGTTTTCTGTACTTTCAGAAAGAGAATATATTAATAATCACCAAATATAACTAATCTTCTCCTGTCCTCACCACTCTTCTGCAAGGGGTTACTGTCCTTCTCATCTCTACAAACAAAAATTCTTGTTTGGATGAACTTTAAATTAACTCCATTTCTAGGGACATTCCTACTTAGGACTGGGGGCTTTAGCGGTGTGGATTTTCGAGGATTTTTTTTTTTTTTTCTTGTTTGGGTACTTATTATTTGCCAATGGATAGTTTCTCAAGCATTTAAATTGAGACATTTCTAAGGACTCTAGAGTAGAGGGCTATCTGTTGTGGAACCATGCCCCAAGTTTTGTATAGAAATATAGCTCTGGATTGTGAATACATCCATAGATGGCACAGGTTCTGCTTTTAATATTGCAATTTCATATCACTGTCTTCATTTATTTCTTGGGAAGGCTAAAAGCCAAGTGTTTGGCTCAAATCAGACATGACATTTTAAAACATAATTATAAAGTAATTGACTGAAACCAGAAGTTACTGTTAGCAGGTTGCATGGCTGAAGTGGAGATGGCCATAAAGCATATCTCATGACGTAACAGTCACTAATGGTATACCAAAACTGGATCTGGTATATCAGAACATGGTTTTGACAACACCAACAGAAACAGCTACTGTCCTAACCATATCTGTTAGTATTCAGGCATCTATTGCCAAACAAAATTAACCCTCGATCTGGATTTTAAAACACCTAATTTTAGTCTAGTTTCTTAAGAAACAGAATTTATGCAATCAGCCTCTTTGTGTGCCTGTCCATCTGTTCCTCATCCTCAGGAACTGTGCAGCCACTGAAATTTGACTGATCTGTGGCATATTTGGGGTCCCCAGGTCTTGGAATTTGAAGGGGAGCTAAAGCAGCATGAAGTGAGCTGAAGTGGAGGTGGAATGAAGCAGCATGATATTTGGCCCTTCTGAGTGGCTTTCCTTGATTCTGAGTTTAAAGGACAGACAGATCATGTTATATTCCATGTGATAATGAAAAGGCAGATGCTACAAATATCCTGCTAGTTTGCTGGGCAGGAGTATCCCAGACTGTATCCTTCATAGTCTACACTACAGAATGACAATTTAGGGTAAATGGGACTTGTGGCACAAGCCACATGGAAGCAAATCAAGGCTAAATCGAGGGCACACACCCATTTCCTCAGTTTACCAGAAAATTCCTGTCCCATTCACTAAATCAGAAGACATTAAGACCCATATGGATAACACAGAGTCAAAAGAAGGGGAAAGGACAAAGCAACCTTTATTCATGGTATTTTTTGTGATAATCCACCTGTCCACAATACTATTGTCTTGTAATCAGGGTGAAAAACACATCAACTCTCATTACTTAGTTTTCTTTATGGTTGTGATTATAAGTGGGTTTTGGTTCACGTCTGCATCTTTATGTGTTCTTTTCATTAAAATAATTTAGACTTTTTTTTAAACTAGGCTCAATTAACCCTCTGTCCTTTAGTTTTCCAATTTGTAAAGATAGAGCTAATAAATGTACCATTTACAGATATGTTATTCAAAATTAACATTTCAGATTTGCAGAGAAATCAGTTGTAAAAATGATGCAGAGAAAAACCCATTGCAAGTGCAAAGTAATTATTGAAGATGAATTTACAGATGTATGATGACAGAAAACTGTTCATGAAAGTCCAGCTGCAAATCTTAAACACAACTATTTAGCACTAGCATACTTCTCTAGTAAGCTTTATGGATTAAGGCACCAAAAGGGATTTGGATTTGGAATGGATCAAGTCCCTCCAAGGTTTCTATTTGCCATGTATTTCCAAAATAATCCTGCTATCATCACAGTGTTTTCATGTTCAGCTTGAAAAACATCATTTGATTTCTTATCTCTTCAACAGTTCCTTGTCTCCTAAGTTGTTGATTACAATTCAGATGTTAATTGAGGAACTGGAGGATGAGTGTGGGTTTTTGGTTTTTTGGTTGGTGGATTTTTTTTTTTCTTTGCAGTGGAATATTTTTGCTGGAGAAAGGAGGTGACAAACGATTTTTTTGACAAATAGATGCCAATTTAATGCTGCTATGTACACTATTTCTACTTTCCCCTGCAGGGGCTTCCTTTTACAGTCCCACAATGTGCTAGTTTCCAGAGGCTATGCCTCTGATTATCTTAAAGTTGACAGCATTTCAAACAGTCAGCAACCCTGTTTTAAATGAAGCTGTGGTGATTGGTTGAAAAACACAGCCTGAAGGCCTCCTGATCCGGGAAGCCACTTACACATATGACATCTTCCCCATACCCTCACTTCTTCAGATCCACTCAATACCAGTTTCTACCATGATAGTGCCCTCGGGAAATCAAACAATTAATAATGGCTGAGAAAAATGCAAAGTTAATTGATGCTTGTTCTATTCTTCAATGAAAATTGTGATTGCACATGATAGATCTGCAATAGTAATCCCCTTCGTGTGACTTCCCTTTTGGCACTGCTAAATCTTTGGGTCGAGAAAGTGATTCTCATATGTATTTGTTAAGTTCTTGGTCTAAATTAACACTTCTGTTAGGAAAACAATTTTCTCCCTAACGTATAATTATTTTTTTCTTCATATCTTGAACATGCCTTGTAGACAATTAAAGTTGATTTAAAGATTTTAAGACTCAGAGAGTTGACTCAATCAAAATAAACCATGCTGTAATTTTAGACGTAGTTTGTCTAATTTGATATTTTGTGATGTCTTCATATCCTAAACTAAAATGCCCTCTGCCATCGGACAATTTTTCTTCTGATAGTTAATAATAAAGGGGAACAAATTTTCCTAACTTTCCTTTTTAGAAGCTACATCCTAAAATCCCTTTCTGTAAAAAAGGTTTCAAGGCCTCTTTTTCTTTTTTTTTTTTTTTAACTCTTCCATTGCCTTCACCTCTTATCAGTATTCAGTTTGTAAAATGGGCAGTTGAAAAATGCAGTTTTGATTTAAAATCCCCACTAAAGCCCTATGGATATGTCATATTTGTTGCCTTTTCCTCATTAAGCCTTTACTTCTGGAACTCACAATCCTCTTGGTCCAGGAAATCACAGAGGGAATTTGCCATGTTGGCAGAACAACCTGAATTCTTCATTGTGTTGCTGCCATTGTGTTCTGGATATATATGCACTCTTGCTTTCTTCCTGTTATAGTTGTGAGGCTGCACTTGGGGAAAGGAGGGAAGGTGAATGCAGGACCTTCAGGAAGAAAGGAGAATTTAAAGGAGTGGAACATGGAGACAGGATGTTCCAAGCATAACAGGGACATAAAAAGGAATGAAACATCATTTTGGACAAACAGAAAAGGGGAGAGGAGACAAAAATGTTGAGTTTCTGGCAAGCACTAAATCAAGGAGGGGGGCCTTGAAGTCAAGGGCAATGCCTTCCATTATATCAATACAATTAATGGCATCCTTGTGTTCAGTTATTTGCATTAACAGCAAAGTTAATGCCGGCAAAGATCAATGCTGAGATTAGTGATGTCCAAATCAACATGCTTTTAAGCAAATTATTTCCACTGTCTGAGTCCCACTCCTAGTTAGTAGCATGAATCTTTGGTGGTGTCTGCAGCTCCATCAGCAGATGCCTCTTAAGAGCTACTGTCTCTTAAATATAATCCTGCTAACATTAGTACCATTTGCACAGTAAGCAGGAATATCAGGTCAATAGATACACTCAGTGTGGATGTCCTGTACGTTGGTAACAATGGCCAGAAGCAAAATGTTCCTTTTGCATTAGTGATTAATATTACTATTATTATTGATAATATTTTAATTTCCTTTTCTCTTTGATCCTCCCTCACACAATTGAATTATTGTGTTTATTCCTTTTAAAAAAATGTGCCTGTTGTCTTGGAACATTAAACCCAAACAAATAAATCACACCAAATCCCATAAACCACCTCTACCCATTGCACAGGCAAAGTAATCAGGCAGCTGTGGTGAGTTGCAGCTCCATAATATGATGACAATGTGCTTCCTGCCAACAGGAGGCCTGGAAGCTTAAGACTTTCCAAAGCAGATTCAAAAGATGTCCTTATCTGAGAGCTGGGGGGGATAAAGCTAAATCTGTGTATCTCAAAGTATCCCAAAAACCTCTTGGGGGAAATATCCTTGACAGTAGTCACCCAAAATATTTTGCATTATTACTCGCTCTCGCATACTTGGCTGAGAGTTGATCCATATTCAGCTATTCCTAAGTAGTCCTCTCTGCCTCTGGGCCTTCTTATAGAACTTAGAAGTTCTCCAGCTTTGGTTCTGCCCCTACATTTAGACTTGACAGATGCTGTGTGCCTTTTGGTCCTTTGAACACACCACGATCGCCAGCAACGGTGCTCTCCACAGCTCCGCCGAGACACACCCACATTACTGCATGTAGCTGCTGGCACCTCTGGGCTGGAAACATGTTGGAAAGGACTGATCAAAGTAATTTAGACAATGTTTTTCTACTGAAAAATAACATTTTTAAAAAAAGGCACTTTTTTTTTTTTTCTTTCTGAGAGAAATCATCAGGGAAGTCTCTTAGATTCAAGCTTGAATTTCTTTCGAAAATTAGTGACAGTGGGAGAGAGAGAACTCTGGATTAGCAGCCTTTCAGGAAGTTATCTGAAAAAATTCCTTTTTTGCTGATCAGTCAGTTATTCTCTAGCATTTCCTTTTCTATTTTTTTAATCATCACAATATATCTGCGTATTTAGTGAGTCAAATTTTCGGTTACCTAACAAGTTAGAAAATTGGAGAGGATTCTATAAGAAACACTTTTTTATATACCATTCTATTGGAAGACATGAGTTCAAATTAATCTTAAGTGCAGACCACTGGCAAGATGGTTTTGCTGGTAATAATAGAACAAGGTTTTGATGATATAGCAAAGATATGAAAAATATATCCAGAGCCCTGAGACTGTATATGAATGGAGTAGTAGAGGTATCAGTAGCAGTGGTATCAGTATGCTTTCTGATGGCTGGATAGGCAGGTGGACCATGATGTACAATATTTTTGGTTATCAGTATTGGATCAGCATTTCACACAGAAATATCCACTATAATTAAAAACTGTGGTTCTGGCACCTTGAAGAATTGGATAACCTACTTGGATTCCAATTTATTTTAATTTCTAGAGATCCTGTCACCTCCCTCACAATACAGCAGTGTTTTCTACCCTACACGTGGTATTTTGTGATACTAAGACATAGTGTCAGATAAGCAAAGTGCCTTCTTGAAACCCTTTTCCTTCCTGATAGCCCCCAACCCTTGCTAGGCTGTTAAGGAAAGCCAGAGGAAGGTGAAGGGAATGTCTTTGGGCCCTGGTTTAATTCAGAGCACCTGCTGTCTTCCTGGGTGCCAGAATTGTATAGCCTTGTTGGGAGCCAGGATGTAATAGCTATGCCTGATAAATAGCAGCACTAAATGTGCTACAGCAAAGGTTTTCTGTACTATAATAATTGTAGGCGCTGACTTGGTGCAATATATCTTTGCCAGCATGTTGTGACAGAATAAATAGCTGTTTTTAACTATAGGATCAGGAAAAGCTAATGCAGTGATTGAGAGAAAGTATCCAGCTAAATGTACTCTGTCTTTGTTATGCCGTCCTTCCAGCCCAGTCCTACCTGTGCTGAGGGGGTGACGGATGGACTCTCACCTCCCCAGCATCCTCTGCTCCTCCTGCTTCACAGCTGGGCTTCACTGTCAGGCTGTATCTGCCTCCATGATTGCTCCTGGGCAAAGAGGAGGAAAAGGCAGAGAGGAGGCTGAGAAACCAAACGTGCCAGGAAGCTGTTGGAGGGGAAACAAATCAAGGTCATGAGTTCACAGTCTTTGCAATCTGGTCAGTCTTTGTTGGCCAGGAGAAAATTAATGTGAGTCCAACCCAATTCCTGGCAGGGCTTCCCTCTTCCCTTGCACACAGAAGGGTGCCAGAATGGTTGGTCGCCATGTTGACAGTCCTGCAGGGACCTGGATTGAGAGGGGTCAGGTATCTAAGCTAATGTCAACTATTTTTTCCTGCCCATACTTCTTGCACAGGTGGTTGGAGGATATTTCACATAGTCTCTTCCCTGCTGTGAATTTTGTTTTGTTTTGTTTTGTTTTGTTTTGTTTTGTTTTGTTTTGTTTTGTTTTGGGTTTCAGGTTTTGGGGTGTTTTGTTGTTTTTTTTTATTTGTTTTATTTTTTTTTTTGGAAATAAAACAATCACGATACCAGAGAAGAGCTTTCATTGATGCCATGCTTCAAGGCAACAGCCATCAGGAAAAAAAAAATCAGAATTGCAAAGTGCTGTCAGGGAAGAGAATATCTTGTGGAGGGTCTGCTCAGGGTATAAGAGATAAATATTTTCCTTCTTGGGCTCTGGCATTTTATGTAAATCAATTTCATATGAAAGAAAAAGGTACAATAGGAGTAACTGACGAGGGATCTTTGGAGCATGGGCAGGCACAGAAATGAAGATCCCTTGCTGCAGCTTGACTGTCACTGCAGCCGGCAGGAGGTCAAAGAAGGTGAAGCCTTTTGCTTCCATCCAGGGGCTGACCCAAGATGAGGGTACCCTCCCAGCATTCCCAGGACAGTGCTGCATTTGCTCCACGCTACTCTGCAGATCATTTTTCTTTCCATCTCTCTCTTTTCTGTGGCTTTGCCGGCTCTTGCTTCTTGTACTGAGAGTACACTTTGCATAATTTATCTCTTTCCTAATGAGGAGATGGAGTCCTGGCTGCAGCTAATGGCACTGAATTAGCTCACCTGCAGTCTGAGCACTGGATCTCATTTACCAAATCTGCTCTAGTGTCTGGGATCTCCTGCCAGCCTTTGAGGTACACACCTTGGAGCTGGGCCTGGATGGTCAAGAGAGTGCTCAGGGGAGAAGAGTATTTAGTCAGCTGAGACTAAGGTGTTTGAACTTTAAGTTGATTCTTCTGCTACAGTGAACCTTCTTTGAGTGGAGTAACAAACAAACTACCCTCACCCAGAACCAGTAAACCCAGAAAGAAAAACCCTTGAACAACAGATCTGGTAATCTGGTACATCCTTTTCATACACAAAGCAGTGTGTTTCAGGCAGGTCAGGAACATCTGCACATTGCTAGAGTTTTACTCAGTATTAGTGACTTAAATATGTTTCTCTAGAGCAAAGAGAAAGAAGTAACAAAAAAAAAAAAAAACAACCAACACATTGGGGAAAGGTTGGGGGTTAGAACTTTCATAGAGAAAAGGCAAAACAAAACAAACCCAAACAAAGCAATCCAAAAGGTAACCAAATTCTTCCAGCAGCATTTCCTCTGTAAGGCATCAAAAGCTATGGATGATTGTAGGAATATTTTAAAAGGTAGGAAATGAATCCAGATCAAACTTGGTGACCATCATTTTATTCAAATAAAACATTTCATGAATTTGGTAAAAGAGTGAAGGAATCCTTGTTATTTTCAGGGTATCTAAAATGTAGCTCTTGATTCTTGGATATGAGTTACATCCTAATACCCTGTCTGTGAGGCAAAGGATAGCAAATAGAATACAGATCCATGTCCATGCTGTAGACATCAGTCTAAAATAAATTCAGTAGTATTCTGTTAGGGCTTTTTATGTAAAAACAAGTGTACAATCCTGTTGAATCAAATTAGAGATTCACAGATTAGCAGAATTTCTAACTGGGGCAAGTGGCACATAGTCAAGGAAAAGGTACCAAAAAGAAGGTATCCTGACAGTGATGGCACTGATTTATTAAATACCTGTATTTCAGGCAGTGCCCCCTAGCCTGGAAAGTCTCATCATCACAAAAATTTAACATGTTGACTAAACTTGTTCCACAAACAGCAGAGAGAAAGTGACATCTCAGGAAGATAGGAGCTATCTTACCCTAAGACATGTAATCTTCCCTGGCCAAAATCATCCAATGCCTTAACTGAATCTTCCTCATAACTGACCTAAGGTTTTTCCCAGTGATATGCTTTAATACTATTTTCATACCTTTACTCATTCTTCAGTTCTGTACTCTAAGCAGGAACAATTCACTCAACTGTTTCTTTTGGATAGTGTTTCCTCAGGCTCTAACTCACCCTTCTCTGAATTCACTGATCCGTCCACACATTTCTTCAAGGAGTGTGCCAAACCTTGGTTCAGGTGGGGCTTTTTCAGTACAAAAGGACTGTAAAAACTGTTCACCTCTTTTCTCCCATGGTCTAGTTATAGCCACTTGAGTTAGGAGGCATAGTGAACCGTGTTAATGCACTGTGTTTAAAGACTGCATCAGTGCCGCTAGTGGATATTAAATATTTCATGGTTTGTTCTTGTTTCTTTTCTCATCATACTGTATGATTGCAGCATCTTGTGCAGCCTAGCAGAGGTTGCTTTAGATAATAATGACTGGCTAATGCAAGGCAAAAAAACAATCTTGGATCATTATTTTGGTCTTTTCTGGCCATAACTTTTTTGAATCCATATGTGTGATGCATGTTAATGTAGATAACCACCTGTACAATTATCCTGATAGCAACCATTCCAAATGTTTTTGTGGTTGCACTTACATGTAAATCCATATGTGTCTGGGTATGTGAAAAACATCTGTAGAAACAACACTTGGAAGCACCCAAGTGTTTTCCAGTCCAAGGATTAGAGGCTGGATTTGGCAAGGGTGTTTCTGTCACAGGAGGGAAAGAATGGAACTGGGGGCAGATCCTTGAAAAAACTGATCTTCCTCTTTACCTTTGCAGTTCTGAATAGATGGAGAATTTTTCCAGCATACCCAAATTGTCCCTAGATGAGAGCAGATAGGCTGAGGGGCAGAGCCATTTTGCTGCCCCTTAGCAATGTTCTTCTCTGGGCAAGCGACCAGGTTTCTGGCCAGATCCATCCTTACATATACACCTGCAAGTGTTTAGGTAGGAATTTCATCACACCATATCAGTGAAAACCATCCTCCAGGACAAATGTGCTGGAGAGCAGCAGTCCCAAAAGCAGCCTAAATACCAGGAAAATTGCCAGACCCCGTTGCATGCTAGACATATGCTCAAAGCATCTCCAGACCATGACGAGATCCATGAATCCCTGGGCTTCATTTTCTTCCAGCTCCCTGTTCATATTCATGAGTTCAGTGGCTTTCAGCATAGGTTTCGTTCCATCTTCTGTTCTTTCCAAGGCAAGAGAACCACAGGCACTCTTAATTAACAGATTTCTGTGTACTGTTGAATTAGAAAGAAAATTTTGGAAAATGGAAACCATTTGTAGTTCTGGATAGTCTCTCTGTTTGATTGGGTTCTTTGGGTTCTTATTACCACTTCTACCCAGCTACTCTCCCCCTCCTCTCTGCCTTTTGGGAGCAAAATTTCTAAGAATGGAGACAAAAACTGTAATGGAAATCAGCAACTGGGCACTTGCTCTGTAAATTTCACATGCTGATGCATTTCTGTGTTAGCCAAAAATAGCAACAAAACCAACAACAAGAAAAAAAAAATTAATGCAAATCACTTGCCACTGACTCTTTTCCAAAACAGTAACATTTAGTTTATAGAGCAGTGCAGCTGGCTGCTGGCCCCTTGTGGATATTCCTGACCAAGGTACCATTTAGAAACAATTTGGCTGATCCATCTTATGTATTTTTGGCAGATCCTGTCCGTCATTTCTTCTTTACTAAGAAATTATGATAGATGAGCCTCAGATACAGATGTCATCTGCTAGATTCTCCTAGAGGATTATTTTAAACCTAGACCACCTGTAGATGTCCTATTCATCCTTTGGACACCTGTCCCAAGATCAGACAACCTGTGGCAATCCTATCTGTAAACTCCAAAGCACCTCCTCTGCCATTCTCCAGTATTAGTAAAATCCAGATTCTGCTGAAATCAGTGGCAAAACTTTGATTTGTGCCCAAAGCCTGTTCATCCACGGGATGATTCTCAAATTATGGAGATTCTCATTGCATAGTTTGCTTATGGATTCATCTAATCTTCATAGAGACTTTCTTCTTATCAAAACTGACTCTGTATTTCTAGTTGGGGTCAGTGTTAGGTTTCACTCAGGTTGCAATTCAGTCCCTTGGCAATTTGACTTATTCTCAAGAAGTGCCATTATTTTGTGAGGTAACTGCAGAAGGAGCCTGATAGAACTAATTCAGGTGTCATGTCTAATGAAAACTGGTTAAATTCAAATCCTTAGGGAAACATAAGGGTGTGTGCAACACTACCCTTTTCCTCTTCAGCTGCCCATTGTTGCACTGTCTGTACCTTCATAATACCCAGGTGAAAAAAGTGTTCATCTATTGTGACCTTCATGTAGTCACTTAATCTCAGTACTAGAGTTCCTGTAACTTTCCATCCTTTCCTATCCATCATCTCTGTATATTAAGGTCATCTCTCTTCTCCAATATTGTATTTAAACAAAACGTATATGGTTTTTCATCTGCTTTTCAACTGCTGTTATCTTACCCTTCTCAGGCTAAAATGAGAGCTCTTCCTGGATTACATTCCGCGCCCACAAACTTCAAATGTCTGGAAGTAAGGTGGTAGGGTTAATCTGGTCATCTAAACTTTTCTATAGACAAAGGAGAAAAAGGACCATCACAGAATAAGGTTTGCCTTATATATTATGAAGCTATGACTAAGAACAAAAGAAATTTCTCTTCAGAGATATGTGCATCTCTTTATTTGATCATGGAAGGAGCTGGAATGATTAGGTGAGACTAAATACTACACTGTTAAAGTTCCAATTGACAGAGATTAAATTAATAATATGCTAAATACACACTCTTTTTACTGTGTCTGTGTTTTATCCAGTGCCCTGGATAAGCACAGCACTTCAGCTTTTATATTTTCTTATTCGGATGCATTTTTCGTATTGATCATCTTCTCTTTCCCATACAAGCAAAGGACAGCATTGTTGAAAATATCATTTTTTAAACAGATCCTGTTTTAACAGACCTTAAGACAAAAAATGCAGCTCTAGAGATGTCATGTAAGGCTGAAAATGCCTGTGATTGTGCAATCATGAAATATTTCTTCTCATCCCAAGTTTACCATACCTTTCAGTTTTGGTGACAGCCAAAAATTTCTCTCTGCTAACTTTGCTATTAAATGAAAACAGCCCACTTACACATCTCTGTTTCCCCCTCAAAGATATTTTTGTTGATGTGTTTGAAACTTTGAGATTACATTGGTGTTTCTGAAGGTTGAGAAATTAGCACTGTTTTACCAAAGTCGCTCTAAGGATATCTGCTATTTTTGCTTCATTTCACACATCATGTGGTGATTCTTGAAGGTGTAGTCTATGACATATAGTGACATGATTATGCAAAGATTGCCAAATATGTTTTAGACAAAGATTCATTATCAAGAAGCTTGAATAACCTGCCATGATAGACAGCAAGATAAATATTTCAAAGATTTTGATTTAAAAAATTAGATTTTAGAGGTAGCTACATATATTTTACACACATAGCATTTTGCACACGATTCTTTCTTTCAATTAAGTCAAAAAGAAGAAATGCATTTTCCAAAATCTACTGACATTAAAGAGAAGGTCTCTGACTTGAAACCTACTTGCCTCAACAAGAATGAGCTTAGACATGCTAATTTAACATTTTACTGTTCTGTTTTCTTTCTTTTCTTATCACATATGCTGTTTCTCATAGTCTAGTTTTAAAAGTACTGTCTTATAAGATTTACAGTGATGGGTCTTTTGTTTTTCTTTTTCTGTTAACTTATTGTCTGGCTATAAACTCATGATAAATTTCAGACATAAAAGGTTCCAAAGTCTACAAACCCAGTGGATCACCACATGGGATGAATAAAAAGCAGAGCTGCTATTTATCTGCCCTTGGAACTAATTAGTAACTGCAGCTCCTGGATCCCTTATACTCTTGACACTCAAGCATTAACACAACCCAGTTACACTTCAGGGTGTCTATTTATGCCTCACTTTTTATTAATTTATCTCTAAAATGCTTCTCTTTGCTCCAAAGTGTAGACCAAAGTGATTTAGATTTAACTGGATCCTCCTAAGTTCCTGGTACCAATATGGGAATGGTAAACTGCATGCCTATACAGGATACAGGCTGATCTCCTGCCCCTCAGCAGAGAAAACCATCTTTACCAGCTTAGCTTGAGTTGATCCTTCTTTGTGCTGAGGGAAAACGATCTTTGGAGCTCCCTTCCAGCCTTGTTCTCTCTGATTTCCTTCAGGGAAAAGAAAGCTATCCAAAGAAATTTAGGGTGGGGTCTCTGGAGAATGCAGTATACTTTCTGCAAAGGGCAAAGCAAGGAAGAACTCATTCTGCTAAAGTTATTCAATGCTATCCCCTGCCAACATTTACTTAATTATCTTTCTGTTCTATAATGGCAATTGAGTTACAGCTCTTTCCTGGAACTTCTATATCCTTCCCTAGTGAATGTGTTTGTGTGTATATTTTAAAGAAGAATAAATTGAGTCCAATCAGTTCTGCTTTGCTCGAGGCAGAATTTATGATGGCCTTGTTGGAGAAAGAAGCCATGAGGCAGGAGAGGACAGTGCTGCTGCTATATTTTAGCTACTAAATATGCATCATAAACTGAATGCTGTTCTCTCCATACTCTTCAAAATCTGTCTCAGGGATATTGTTGCCACTTGTCAGGATCGTGCAGTGCCTAAATGTTTTATCCCTCTGTACTTGCTCAGCTTCTCCAGATTACCTTATGAATTGCATTCAACCAGACCTCAGGCACACAGATTAGGTGTTTCAACTCCATTCTCTCACTGCAGAGTCAAATTGAGGCCCACATAAAAAGGAAGGGTGATCCTCTGCACAGCACGTCTGCCTGGTGAATTGAAGGCATCGTTTTCTCTGCTATACCCTTTCTCCTGTGTTACTTTGGAGAAGACAGCTGGATGGGAATCTTTTCAGGTAATTGTAGTGTTAGTAAAAGGGAAGGTACTCAGTCAAGGCTACTATACATAGCTCTCTCTGTCGTCAGTAGGGAGACACAGGCACCTTTGTATGCCAGTTGATGCCTCCTCTTGCAGCACAGAATGATTCACTGCATGGGGCACCTGACTTCCGGTTGATACAGCAAGTGGAGAAGCCTGGAACAAACCTGGTGTCTGAATTTTGCTGGATTGGTTTAAGTGAGCTGAATTTATCCCTCAGTTGTGTACCTGACAAATGAGAATCAGCTGACTTTTCCAGAGGTGTTTGAAGGATATGTACGCTCTGAGTTGTTGCTCAGTTGGTATTTCAGCAAGACCACAGTCAATGCTGAGGATCTGTACCTTTTTCTCCTCCAAGAGCTTTTCCCAAGATCTCACAGTTAATATTACAAGTTGCTATCAAAGTCAGTTTACTCCTCACTTTCATAGCCTACACTTACATAATTACAAAAACACTGCTCCTGCAACAACTCTAAGAAAGCCATCAGCTATCAGCTGAGTGTATGAGTAACAGCATAAAAGAAAAAAAAATATAATCTCTTTCCTTGCAGGAGATTTTTGAAAATTAGGACACATGGGAACACTAAATTTCAGGTTTTAGAGGGTTCTTCCAGTGTTAATTTTTCAAGATGATTTTCATAAATTATTGTTAATGCTTTTCTGCAGCACGGGGAGACCCCAGGTTAGGGTAAAGGTCTGCTCTGCTGCCCTTTACCAGAAGAGAATGCAGTCATGGCAACATAATGCAAGTAAAGAAAGAAAAGATTATTTTGCCAGTTACTGATTGTGCGATCAGGGAAAAAAAAAAACAAAAAAAGCGCCATTTAAAGAAACACTTGACAACATTACTGCCAACTCTCTAGTAATGAATAGTTTCCAGCTCCCAAACAAGAAGAGACAGAGTGTAACTGAATATAGGCCCAAGGTGCCTTTGCACTAATGCTCATGTCCTAGGGTTATTTGGTTTTAGTTTTATTTAATGTCAAGTTTTAGTTCTATAAAGAGAAAAGAGGGGAAAAAAAAGAAAAGAAAATAAAAAAGGAGCTGATGAATTTTCCTCTTCCTATGGAATGAAATGCCAGTACCTGTTGAGCTGCATCTTCATCGCTGCCTTGGGGGTATTTGAGTTCATGAATCTGATTAAATTATTCTGCTTTCAGTATTTCTTTAATATTGCTTTATAAAATATACTCCTAGTGGCTTCAGTAGTGAGAGCACTTGCTGTACTTTCTTTAAAACTTGCACTGTCCCTCTTGAGACTGGAAGAAAGAGCCCTTATTAAAGAGTTCAGTCATAAAAGCTTCTTCCTCTAGAAGTAGTTGAAACAACTGAAACACACACATACTTTTCACAATGATTACGGAGGAACCCATACTTATGCCTTTCAGTGTATTATATGGCCATCTCTGATTTCATTGTCAGAAAACATCTTTCTGCAGAAATTTCAGAACATGGTCTTCTGATCAGAGTCTCTAACTGATGGGAGACCATTTTCCCCCCCAGTGGTGAATACCTGCAATTTGCTCTGTGGTGAAATGTTGCATTTTTATATCATGGGGGTTTCTGAGGCTCTGACCTTTTGTAGGATAAGGCACTGCATGAACATTCAGTGAGGGACTGCCCTGATGGCAAGGACTGCATAGACCTCATAAGCAGCATGGATAAAATCAAAGTGAATGGAAAAAATGGAGAGAAGGGATTAAGTAAGGCCAAAGTGAGTGCCAAAGGTGAGTGGCAGAGCTGAGGAGAAAAACCCTTCCTCTCCCCCACCTGCCCAGTACTGCTGTACTGTTGCTATTTAAGGGTTCTGTTAAAACAGAAAATTAGCTCCCCTGTTGCTGTACTGTGCACCTTGATCTGCTATCAGTTCTGGCCATGGGGGCTAAGGACACTGGACCTTCAAAATCACATAAAAGTTTTAGGAGCAAAAATTCCAAGGCAAATCTTTGAAGTTGAAATGGAAGAACCCAGCCCTTTTCTTTTCTGTGTGTTACCCATACATGAAACATGAACATGAAAAGCATGAACAGAAAATTATATAATGCACTGTTAATAGAATATATACCAAAGTACTGAAAAGCTTGTGCAAACAGTAAGAAAAAGACAAAAATACATACTCTGTGGCTCCTGATCAGTCTCTATGCTCCTCAGTCTGATCACATGCTCATAGAAATTTCTGTTCTTTATATCACTTGGATGCATACAGTGTGATGTGCAGGGAAACACAGCCCTGTGTTCTACCTGGTTCTTAACTGGGAAATCATCCATCTTATTGCTGCTGATGAAAGCCCTTTATTGCTAATAAATGTCTGCAAATAACACCTAAATTGCATTGCTTCTCTGAGAGGCACTTATTATACACATGTATAAATGTATATAATAATTGTTAGGAGCAACTCACACATCTACTGCTGGTTTGCAAGATAAATGACATTAATCAATAGGATGCCTACAGAACTTTTGGTGAGTCATTTGTTATGCTAATTGAACCACTTAAAGTAAACTGTCAATGAATAGAGATTTTTGACAGCTGAGATGAGACGTGGGGCTAATTAGTCAGTTGCTATTAAAAAAAAAAACCTGCCCAATTTTCATAATGTAATGTTTAAGAGAGAAGATAATGTTAATCATCTGACCAGACCTCTCTCCCAGAGGATATAGTAGCAAAAGGCATAGCCCATCACAAAAATAAAGTTTCTCTCAGAAGCAAACAAAACAAATGGCTGGCTGCACAGAGATGACAAGCTTTGCAAGAGAGCTGATGTGTCCCATAGGTTACAGCAAACTTTTTAATTAAGACACAAAAGCCCAACTTCTGCTCTAAATTACCTGTGTCCTTTCAGATCAATCCCCTTGTTTTCACTCAAAGTATTTTGCATTCATGCTGGCAGCAATGAGATCATTGGGTCTGACTGTGAGGCTTAGTCCTAACCTACAAATCATATGGATTGATCAGATACAAGCACTGTCTAGAAGGCATGAGCAGCATTTTGGCAGCCCTTTGGAGCTGGGTTGTAGAGGATGTAGCCGCATGAAGTTGCAAGGGAGATCACAGGATAAACTTAAGAACGTTGCACCTCTCTTTCTGTGAGTTTCCAAAGCCTGTAATCTATTGTTTGCCAGTGATGCCACTTTCAATCTTGAAATTGCAGAAGCCACAGCAGCAGAAGGGTTCAGAAAAGGAGTCTTTTGGTCTTAGAGCACATCAGAATCTTTCTAATTCTAACAGGCTTAGAAATACTTTGAAAGAAATTACTGTTCCTTACGTACCCAGCTGCTGTACAGTATGAATAGTTAATCCTGACTCCACTGAGGGCATGCCAGAACCCTTGATGCCTTTAAATAACAGAGCTGGGACTTCCTGCTCTTAGCACATTCCACCCTGAGGTGGCCACAACTCTGTGGATGAACAGTGACCCTGGCACTGCTGAAAGTGTCAGTAGCAATCACCAGTTACCACCTTCCCACTAAAATTCTCTCTTTTATGCTTGCCAGAAAGGTCCTTCAGACAATTTAACTTTATTTGCAATTTTCCATTCTTAATGGCAACCAGCAAGGTTGTGTGAAATCAGAGCTGTCTCCTGTGTTCAGGACAAGCATTGGAAGGAAAATAAAATAAGCTAACCAGCCAGTCATCTAAAGTGTTGTCATTCAAATTTTCCTTAAAATAATAGTATAAAATAAAGGCAGATTCTTGAATGTGTTGAGGGAAAAAAGTGTGAGCAAGAAACTTCCATCTTGATTTCTTTTACAGTTTTGTAACTGTTCTTGGAAATTACTGGATTTCACAAAGCGCATTTGGAAGAAAACTGATTTTTGCAGTTTTACGTTTTCAGGCTTTTAAAGTTAACTGCATGGTACAGGTACCTGAAGTTAATACTTACAAGTAACCAAGGGGAAAGTTTTCAAAGCAGCTTTTCAAAGGGCTAAGTAACAAGAAACTAGTTAATGTATCACATAAAATGTCAACAGTACTGTAGAATGGCCAGGTCTCTTTGTCTTTTTCTTAATCTATTTGTGTATATGCAGCTATAATAGTACCTATATTTCTGTGTTCCATAGCAATATAAAAAAGTTAAAGAAATTATTTCTGTGGGTTGGCTTTTGTGATTTTTCTCTCACTCTGGCACTGACCTTGAACATGTTGACACATGAAGTTATGTGTACATGTGTTATTCAATAGCTTTGACTAAGATACAATGAACTGCATTTCCAGGAGCATTAGAAGCACCACCCCTCTTTAGCATCTACCCAGAATTACATCAGCCTGTAATTCTGCAAAATAAGTATCATAAATGTCACAAATCGGGAACTGGTATTTTCACAAGCCCAGAGTGCTGAGATGTATCCTGCTGCTGTTTGTAGATGGAAGGTAGGGTGACACAGACTTCATCATGAGGAAATGTTCAGCTTTCTCCAAGGCAATTCAGCTTAAGCAAGCATGAAGCACAAGCCTCATCACCCAGACCTCCAGACCTACTTAATCTGACAGGTCTGAAATAGATCAAAGCCTACAAGCTCTTTCCTTTCTCTCTGCTTTCGGGGGTCCTGGCACTTAGTGTCTTGCCCTGTCAGGAGCACCATATGAGTTGGAGTGGGTGATGTCCTGTGAACTGAAGGGTTAGTGAGGGCTGAGAAATGTGAAGTGGACATGCCAAATCTGGATTGAGTTAACAAACTGAACCATCCATGAGGCACGGGAAACAAAAAAAATAACAACAAACCAAACCAAACCAAACCAAACCAAACCAAACCAAACCAAACCAACAAACAAACAAACAGCAAACAACAACAACAACAACAAAAACAACGACAACAACAAAAACAAAAAACCCAGAAAAAAAAGACATGGTTTTAAAAGCACTGAAGCCTTTGCCTCAAGTTGAGAGCAGCTTGCCCTTTCCCCATGGTGTCAAAGAGATGAGAAACCACTGTAGGATAGGTCTCAGGCAGGCACTCAGACACAGGCTCAAATCTGTCCTGGGTCTAGCTGATTTGTTGAGTGTATCCTATGTCACTCAGAGCTCAGGCGTGGACTTCAATTGCTTAGGACAGGTTTCCACCCTGAAGAAACCTAGGACAGGTTTCTTGCCCAGAACCTAGCTGATTTCTTGAAGACCTTTCAAATCTAATGTTACATGATTCTGTGCAGGAAGATCTATCTCAGTAAGGGACTCTTCTACATTCCCCTTTTAATGAACAGAAAATACAAATCTTTCAGGGCTTCCTCTGGCCATTTGTCTCTGGTTTTGGGAACATGCATTTTCAGCTTTTGACATCTGCATTGTGCTTTCCCAAATGACAGCTTTTGGAAGAAGGAAGGAAAAAACTTGGTTGTTTTAAACTCTCCTTACATCCTTGCTCTATGCTACTGCAGCTTCATGCTTTATTGGCTATCGAGAAATTTGTTGGTTTAAAGAGCACTCAAATTTCAGACTTTTCCTTTTACATCTGAAGAAAAAAACACACACATTTTGATGCAGGGTTTTGATTCAGAGAACTACTAATTTTTGTTTAAAAAAGAGGCTGATTTGGCTGATCCTTGTTCATAACTGCAAACCCTGACCCTCATCTACAGTTTGTTTCCTTGTTTTTCCACTAATACTGAGCAACTTTGAAAGAGATTCATGAATACAGTGGGCTGGGGAATAGGAAACCCAGGGCAGAAGGCAGAGGTGTTCATGTGTGGAGTAGGAAATGAGATTCCCTTCACCTTTACAGAGTACAAGGACTTTAAATCCAAACATTGGCATCTATATTGTTGAGAGGATCCTGCCTAAGAATATTCTTCTAGAAAACTCCAAATACTTCTTCAGCTGAACTCCAGACTTAAAATGTATGCATCAGAAGTGAGGCTATGCTTTGAAATCTGGGTGGGCTTGAAATATGAAGTAGCCTTAATCTCTTTAATGACCTCAACCCTCCCAAATTTTGCTGAGAAAAAAAAGAAAAAAAAAAAGGGTGTGAAAAAAGATCCAACTTTACAGCCTTGACCTATTTCTAATCCTGTTCTTATGGCTATTTACTGGGCTCCTTTCCAAACATACTGTTTACTTTAGGGCTGATTTTTCTCCATCCAGATTAAGATTCCAGTGAGTTCCCCTCATTCCTTTAGACTGTAACCCCAAATGGACCATGGTATTTTATTCAGAGTATAGTAGCTGGATAATGATGCTCCCAGCAACTTGCAGAAACCAGGCAGTTTGTATATGAGGAGCTCATATGCACACGGAAGCGCACAGGAGCTCACACATACAGCCCTACAAATTGCCTCATGCACACACACACACACACACAGAGAAAAATGTGCTCCATGAACATGCCCACGGTTCCTTCTATGCCACGCACATCTGGACTAAACAATTACACTCACCTATGAGCCTGTCACAAGGCAACAGAAATGCCAGCTGCCTTTGAAGTTTCCCGAAGAGCAGGAAAACGCGTGAACAGTGCTGGCCAACATCACATCATTAATCATCTATTAGCTGAGGTTGTGTGCTCCTGTCACCTGTCACTTTGTAATGCATGCAAATCACTCCAAGGGTAACATTTTCAGCCTGACATTTCCAGGGCCAGAGCTGGGATCAACCTGCTCTTTGTATGCAAGATTAAAAAGAAGTAGAGAAACAAGTGGTGAGATTGTTGGAAGGAGACAGGGAAAACAAGAGAAATAAGAAAGGTAATGTAAAATTGGTCAGGAGAGATGAATTTAAAAATAGAAAGCTAAAATCATGAGATTTTGCATATGACCAGGAAAATACTCAGTTTAAAAACATACCTCTGCTCCATAGCTCTTAAAGAAAGTAAACCATAAAAGTGACACCATTTTTCTGACAAACTGTGTAGAAAGGAAGAATACTTTCTATATTTTTTTCTTTATTTGTAATTTACAAACTTGAAACCTGATTTAGATTTAGAAATCTATATCTGAACCATTTGCTATAAGTTCCCATTACGGTCCATGTATAAAATAAGATTTTGTTTTTTTAATACAATTCCTGTATCTCTGTTTTAGATATATATGTCAGGAAGAAATAAATTGCCGAAGTGCACGGAAATGTCTAATTCTCTCGTTTGTCTAGCAAGGGAGTTGAGGGTGACTAGGTGAGATATACAGGTACAGGTATTTATGTTTACTGAGTTAAATCTCATCCCAACTGATTTTTAACTCAGATTGATTTCTGATGATTCAGAAGGGACAGAAAGCATGATACCAACCAACTTCCTCTAATATTTTTGTCATGTCTTGTAATGGTAGGATAATACAAACTCCTCAGATCCTAGATCTGGCCTACCTAAAAATGCTACATTATGCCTTGAATATCTTTATTATGCACTGTGTTGATTAACCAGGAACATTTTCAGTAAATTAGTGTTGCAGAAAGAGCCATCCTCCTACTTACAAACTTCCCCAACCATAGTGAAGACATCTTAAATTTCTTTGAACAGGTTATACCTGAACAAGTGTCCGTGTTACAACAGTCTCTGTTGTACTGATCCACAACAGACTTTTAAGAGAAAAAGGTGAGTTTGGGGTTAAATAAATCTCAGTGTTAAATAAATACCTGAGAAAAATCAGATGGAGATATCTGGTAGTTCAGGTAGAGGTGTTCAAGTTTGTATCTCCAGATAGGCACAAGTTCCCACCTTCATATCTGTCTTTCCTAAGACACTTGTGTTAACTTGTGTCTCTCCAACCCCCATCTTCCTTGTTATCATTCCTTTCCTTTTTACTATTTTCATTTCTTCTTCATTTGGCAAAATCTGTCTGCCATTTCCCATCTCCATCCTTAAAAGGATGAACATGTTAGAGAAAATCATCCTCACATGGATGAGCATCACTTCAGTGTCAGCAAAGGATACCCTCTGACTGAAAAATAATAAGGGGTCACAGTCCTCTCAGCTGTGGCTCCCCTCTGGCAGGGATGGTGGTGCTCTCTGCCATGCCATATCTCACTGTGCCAGGAAGGCAGACACAGCTTAATCCTGCTTGTGCTGGTGGGGAAGTAACATCGGCAATCCTCACCAAGATTCTGTTACCTGTTTCCTGTCTTTGTCTTCTGAGGAAACAGAGTACAGAAATTTTCGTCCTCACTTAAAGCCTATATTTGCTTTCCTTTCTGTACTGAGATAAATCAGCTTTATTCTTTAATTCCTTTGCTGGATGTGAAAGAATATACCTTTCTGCAGGGACCAGCAGGGACATGTCTTGTCTGTGGAGTCTAACTTAGGGTGCAACACTCCAAGGATATAGGGGCAATATCTTCAGCTAGCCCACATGATATGTATTTGCAGGAGATTTTGAGGCTTATTTCTTTGGATAGATAAACTGCAGATCATGAAGGCAATTAATCATGGACTCATGGACAAGTACATCTGGAAGGGACCTCAAGAGGTCATCTCATCCATCCCCCAGCACGGAGGCAGGATAAATGTGCACAGACCATCCTTGACAGATGTGTGTCTGCTTCTCTCTGCTTCCACTCTGGATGCTTGCACATCATTATCCATCTAGAGAAGAAGCAGATTTAAAGTTATGAGGAGAGGCAGAAAATATCAATTTTTAAGCCTGAAGATTTCCCCCTTAGTGTCTCATGGGGCCTGAATCCAGTTTTTGGCAAGAGGAAGATCCAATCCTAACTGTAAAATCTTATGAAGGGAAGGAGGTGTGAGCAATTTGCTCATTTTGTAGCCCAGGTTCTGCTCCAAGCTGTAAGACCTTTTTGATTGCTAGTTCAGTAGAAAAGCTCAAAATTAAATCTTTTCTGGATGTGTGCATGGGTTAAAAAAAAAAAAAANAAAAAGCGAAGGAGGAGGAAAAATTAAGTAAAAGGAGAGTGAAGAGAAAGAAAGAGACAGAAGGGACAGAAAAACATAAAATGTGTAAGACAGAAGGGAAATTGCAGAGGGGCAAAGACTAATTTGAAAGGAGAAATGAAGAAACAGGAGGAACAGAGGACATACTGGCTGAAGTGAGAATGTAGAGAGATGCAGGATTTTAAGCTGGCCATTTCTAACAGAGAGATCAGAAAGACTTTTTGTTGTTGTTGTCCTTAAGTGACTTCTCCCACTGGCTAACATCTCATTTTATGGCAGGTAAATAAGCCTGCCTAATTGGTCCCTTGTTCAGGAATGGGAATATCGAGCTGAGCCTGCTCCTTGTGAAGTGGGATCTTGTCCAATTTATGGTCTTAGCAGATGTGATCTCTTCAGGGTTCCACTGTAATGATAAATTGAAACATTTGAATGCTGAGTTCCCAGGTCTGGGCATCCAGCTTCGTGAGTGGGGAGAGAGGATCTGATCAACTTTCCTTCTGAAATGACAAATTGTGGTTTCCAGAAACATGAATTAGTCCCCTTTGCAAGCCTAACAGTTGTGGAGGCCAAGAGTGGGCTCAGTGAAGAAGGATGCTCCAAGGTCATTTGAGCCTGAAGGACTCTGGTCTGGTAGAAAAGATCTCCTTTGAGAAGGAAAGTCAGAAAGTGCACCTTGACTCAGAAGCACTTTAAATTAAGGTGACACTTACAAACACTTTATTAATAATTAATAAGTGATTAATGAAAATTACTTTTTAGCTGATAAATTGCTTGAAGATGCATTAGAGCATGTTTCAGAAAGACATGGATAAATATTTTTATGCATTCCCATTTATAAATGCTTAGTAATGGGCTCTCAACTTTCAGGTGTCTCGGCATCATTTATCCCCATCATCCTGGTGGCATGCTATAGAGACATCTTATAATCATTTATTTTCAAAATCTGTTCCTATTAATCATGTATTAATTATTATTAAGAAAACATTTGTGCACACTTCTCTTAATCTGAATTCTTGCTTGACTGATTTTCCTAGAAGTGTGGAGGAACACCCAGCTTGCACAGTTCATTATGTACTCCAGAGCCAGGCAGCTGTAAAATGGTAGGTCATGAGACTACCTCAATTTACTCCAGCTAAGAATTGAGTCTAGCCTGCTCTGCCCTGGCTTTATTTTTACCTATGGATCAAGGGGAGGATCTACAAGGATGCATATGCATGGCTACCAGTGCTAAGCCACACTGCCGTTTCTGTAGTGTCTGGCCATTACAGGATGGGAACTCACTGCTGAAATCCATCCTCCTGTGAACAGACCAGTGTGTTTTCCTCCTATCTGGTGGGTGGCAATCCAAAGCACAGATGCACAGAAGTCCAGATCTTGAAAATTTTTTAGGCACCTATGGAAATTAATGAGCTTGCAGCTGAAAATGGCTAATGATTTATCCACAGCTCAGTCCCATGCTGGTTCTTCACCTACTGGGTTGTTCTGCTGCAAGGTCAGGATTGGTCTGTCAGTGAAATGTGTACAGAGAGAAGGAGGAGACGGGCTGTGTAAATTCTTTACACTGGGCTTTGACTGAAGCTGTTCCTCCACAAAAGTTAGAGCAGTGTGAAGGCTACTGTTATATATATCACCCTTAAGGACTGAAATGGCATAGGGACATCTAAGTCTATCATGAGGATTGTCCCTAAATTATTCAATGAGTTTGCAGAGTCAGTTATTTCACTAATTAGCAATAGAACAGTAGACACAACTACCTAATTGATGGTCTTCTGATGAGTTTAAGCCAGTGGTTTCTAAGCCTGAGGTCAGAGTCTGTTGCCTTTTAGACCCCTCAATATCAGCCTGAGAGATGAGAGACTAAAGGAGTAACGTGTTAAGATCAGGTACTGAAGACAACACTTGCTCTATACCTTGATCTTCCAATCCCCAGAGGGCTGGAGGATCTCTGTCCTTTCCTACATGGCCCAGGTAAATCACAAATAGAAGCTGTCTTAGCTTAGAACTTTCTTCAAATAAGAATCTCAATTTATTCACTGTGCATTTAATGGTGAGAGGGGTCAATACTGAAAAACATCTCCACTTTTCCAGGAAAGTTTTTTCAAAAACATGTATTCCTTGGGAAATGAAAAAAACAGCAGAAACTATTTCCTTGCAGCTTCTTGTGATTACTTTCTCTCATGTCTATCAAGTGCAAATGAAACTCCCTGTGTTAATTGGTTCAAAGCTACTGAGGGAAGAGGAAAAGAGAGAGAGATGTAAATAGACATTAAGATATAGAATAATCACAAAACCGTTCGTTTCTTTAGGAAACCAAACTCAAAATAATTTGAAAATTAAGTCAAAGATTCCTACATCTGTGCCTGGTGCCTATGCAGAGCTCTGTGACAACAGACCATTGTGCAGGACACAATAGCCCCATGACTCCTGAACTGAATTTGTTCTGCCTGTTCATGGCCAGTTTGCACTCAATTTTTATGCCTGTTGCATAGAAGAATCATTTTTCACAGACAATGATTTCTCCATGAGCCATTCTGGAATATGCACAGTGCAGTGACTGGCTGAATTCATAATTACCAATGCTCCTACTGGAAATGCACAATGGCAAAAGTTATGCTCTTCCAGGCAGAGAAAACAAACAATTTATCTGCCTGCCTAGGTGCTTGTATTCCCTGTGTCAGGCTGAGGAGTGCCTCTTGATCATTACTTGACCTACTGCCTCAAAAACTGTAGAAAACCAGAAAAATACTACCTCAATGGTTAGCTGTGGGACAGGGCAGGACAAAGGACAAAGGACGGGACAAGCGGACTTGGCAGAGCTAGGAATTGAACTAAGGTCTAAAGCCTAGTACCCATCCTGGCAGCTAAACTCTTTCTCTGATCAAAATCTTCCACTACAACAGGGTATTGAATGTTTTGTCTTGATGACAAATGGCTGCCACTTGGCTGCAATCCCATGCACCTTTGTGAATAGCTCTTAAAAAAAAAATAGCCAGTACCTACTCAAAAAATAATTCTGAGAGAGCATATGTATGAGACAAAAAAAAAACCCCTCATGAGTCTCTCAGTCTTTTTCTCAAATCCCCTGCTGTGACTGATTTTTAAAGTATCAGTAATATCTATAATGCCAATATTATAGGACACTCTGTTGCCTAGAAAGTAGAAGAAAAATACAAGAAGAGGCAAATCTGCATTATGTTCCCGTTTTTTTTTTTTTCCTTTGGGGGTGCTGCGTGGCTTGTGTTATTCACTTTTGCTCTGCCTACCTGTAAAATTAAAGTAATTTGGGGAAATTTGCTGAAAACTGCTTCCCACAGAAGGTGTGTAAGGCTTGTGTGTTTTTAATCACACCCATCTGGAGCTGTTATGAAAGGATCAGGGAAGGGCAGGTGCGCACAGATAAAGAAATGCACGTGGTATGTACACGTGGAGAGCTTGGGAGGCACAGGAGTCTGGGGTTTGTCTCAGTGTGGGAGCTGCAAGGAGCAAGCATGGATCATCAGGCAAGAAGGAGTGATTTAAAGGTCTCTGATAGTCACACAGGTCAGTCAGACCACGGCTGTTGACACTGTGATTGCTCCCGTAGAGTAGCCATCACACATTCCTGCTCTGGGCAAGCACTGGAAGTGCCTTGTCTGAGCTCCCTCCTCTTTATCAGGGCTGATATGTGCTCCATTCCAACACCACCTGAGTGCCAGAGGCTGGAAAAACCCTTGCATTCTTTATAAGATGCTCTGGGGGTAGCTAGCAGTGTGTCACGTCTCTGCAGGTACTATGAGAAAAGAAGCAGAGACATAGATGATTACAAAGAGATTCAGAGATATCACTTTCCATCCAATTCCATCAGCCCCATCTCTTTTTAATATTTAGCTATGTCTCAATAAACTAAATTGACAGCAGAGTGTCTCCTGCTGAGTATTTAAAATATATGTGTATACATTATATACCAATTACTCCTTATTTCTTTCCCTCCTTATATCATTAAACTGGTGTTGTGTCTGCTGCTCTGTAAATGTGTAAATGGCAGCTTCTCCTACTGATAGTGGAAAAGTTTGAATAGTGTGGTTTTGCCACAGATGAAGGAAGGGAGAGGGAAGAGGAGGACTGTCTGCATGTCTATTGGGTGATGAGTGCGTGGTTGTGGGTGTTAAAGCAGAAACTATTTCCTCAGAGTCTTGGTGGTATGTTCTTTGACAGCCTCCTACACACATGAAAATGTTTGTGTGTTTAAATTCTTCTTTAGGACCCTAATATTCTTTCCTTATACTGAGCATAAAATATCAAATGGAAGGCAGGGGCCTTTATGTCTTTTCAGATCACTTAAGTTTCTCCTTTCCCAGTGTGTTAATTTTAATGCATGGGGTCTATCATGGATCAAGGGTACATAAGTGCCTGAGAAGCACACAAATGGACAGAGGGATGTGTGATTTTTTTTGCTGAGGCACATCACAAGAGCAACAGCCGGTGCACAGCATCATTTCTGGCCAACACAGGACCTCCTTCAAGCAAGGAGTCAGGCTGGGAGATACATCACCTTGCAGAGGTTCTCTGTGCCATCTCACACAGACACAGACACAGGCACACACCCCAGAGTCCACAGCAGTTCAGTCTGTGCCAGAGCACACAGATAAACTGAGCAGGAATGGTTTTTGGGGCACTTCAGTGTACAGACAAAATGTGGCATACAACAGGAGAGCACCCATGGCAAAGGAGATGGATGAGTCACCTGGTCAGGGACTTTTTCCAGCCTTTGGGATGTCTCTACTTCATAAAAACTGCAGGATATTCTCGAATAAAGGAGATGTTTCCTATACTTCCAGGATGTTTTATTCCACATGTGTAGATGCCCACATGTGTATCTAATGGAGAGAAAACAACATACAGCAAGACCTTCCCATATGATTAAGTCCACAATAACCTATCAATCAATACAGAAAATCATACCTGTTCCGCCTCCTTAGGAGAGACATACCCAAGACCCATCTGTTCAATGATCTAAAAGTGAATGCATGGAAGAGGCATTTAAAAAACGAATGTAGCATGGAGTGACGTCTCCCTACATTAACCCACTCCAAGATTCTGGCAAACACAAAACCACAGGGTGTCCAAAACCTCTTCTGTTTAAGGTATACCAGAAACTAAAATGTTTTCTTGTGAAATCATCAAGAAACACTTCTAAGATTCAAAGTATTTTTTTATTTAACCTTTGAGCATGAACTAAAATTTGCTTTTAAAGTAGGCTTTATTTGCCTGTGCAAGTATAATATGCTTAGAGTCATGATGGAGCTTCCAAGCTTCTGCTTAAGGTCTGTGATTGCCAAAGAAAGTGGTGTGAATTCAGGTGATAGGAAGAGGTTTTGTAGAGACAGGTGCTCTAAAGAGAAGCTGAAGAAGCCACTCTGTCCTGGGGCCAGATTCGGAGACTGGAGTGACTTGCATTTCATCTGCACTCTGGTGTTGCATTTCCAGGAAGCTCTCCTAATATTCCACCTTTGCCTGTTCATTATAGTTGCTCTGGTTATAATTAAACTCTTATTTTAAACAAGATACCAAATCCAGTCTGCAAAAAATATTCATCAACAATATCCATCTGTGTTAGCACAGATTTCCATTCACTTTGTCTCCTATCTCACCCCACCGTCTCTGAACACATCTTTGGGAAGTTTCAGTATGCTCACAAGGAGACTTCATCTTCCTCTGGGTAGATGTACTTTTACCATCATGGCAGCTGAGAACCATGAATATTGAAAGGGATGTTGTTGTTTCTGGAACTGCTGTAGAGGCAGAAGCCTGATGCTGGTCAGAAAAGGGCTGTGTGCCAGGTGGCCTCATGGTTTAACCCTTTCACATGCTCAGTCACAAGGTGTCTGCAAAGCCTTTCTGACCAGGTAGCTTCTGGCACTGCTCTACTGAAGTCTGTTTATTTGCTAAAGGCAAAGCTGAGGGGCAGCCTCACTGGCAGTAGTTTTCCAGACATGGACTGCCTGGTTGCACTGAGGAAGGTATCCAGGGATGCTGGCTGCCCTTTTCCCTCAAAGCCAAATATGCTCGTCCTTGTGCTAGCATTGTCCATTATGCAGTTGGCAATAGTGCTCCCAAAGGCTTGCAGTGAAACACTTGAACCTCAGGTGGGGATAAAAATCCCCAACAGAATCATTCCACTGACTTCAACAGGGCTGTGTCATTCCATGCCAGATGAGCAACTACATCAGGAGACCTTAGAGTCACTTGAGAGGCTGGGAAATCACAAACTCTTAATTCTGTCTGAATAGTTCAACAACCTGAAAGGGAGACTGGATGTCATTGTCCCCAGAGCCAGTATATTCACCAGTTTCCAGGGATCAGCAGTGCTGTCTGTATCAGGACAAGAGCATCACAGTGTAGTGTTGTCTCCCACTGTAAGTCACGTGGTCTTCCTGCTTTCACTGGGGTGTGTCAGGCACTCAGAGATGTGTTAGCAGGGGTGTGGGAGACACACTCAATGCCCACCCAGCCTGTACATGTACACACTTGTTTCTGTGTTTCACCTTGGAAAGGAAGTGTCCCTTATACCCAGTCGAGAGGAGGGATAATACAAAGAGAGAGAAATATAAATCAGTGTAAATAAATTGTGCTTCCATCTCCATTGACAAATAGAACAGGGCTAATTTGCCTTTCTTCTGACAGTCTTCTAACAATTCATGGCCTTTAGAAGCAATTTTTGAACTGTTTTCAGAAATTTCTTAAGGTTTTTTTGAATCTAGTTATAATTTTAGTCCCCAGAAGATTTGGTGGCAAAGAGTTCCTCCAGTAAAATATGTATGGTATAAATAAGCAATAATTCTTTGATTTCAAATACAGTTTAACTTTTTAATATTATAATAAGTGAATCCTAACTGTTTAAAAATCCCTTTGACATTTCATTTATTTTTTAATACAAATCAATTTGATTTCCACTCTGTTTTGTCATTTCTGCTGGGATATCTAGACCATTTCATCTTCTCCATCCTATAGAAAGTATGCTTTCCCTCTGATCTTTAAATCCATCTTTTTCTCTGCCCTTTCTAGTTTTACTTTACTTTTTTTCTATCTTTCTGGTCAATTCTGTGTACCATGATAGGAGACAGAGTCAAACTCATTTACGGATCATGACTTTGGAATATAATTTTGTTGCCTTTCTAATTCTATTAAAGGACTCTGTGCTCATAGTTCACCTTCCAAAAGGAGGGGGGGGAAGTAGCAAAAAAAGATACAAAATTTATTTTTGATTTTCAATCAGTTTTTTAAAAATAAACCAAAAGAAAACTAAAGCGAAACCCACCCCAAAATCTAACACCCAACTTTTTTCTTGGATGGATGAGTATTTTTGCTGTCAGGCTAAAGCCGAATGCACAGCTCCAGGGCATTGTTCCAATATTTCAGTTCTTCAGCTAGGTGATACTTCTCGAGTGTTTGAACAAGAGATGCATCACGGAGTTGGGGAAGGAGGGGTGGAGAGGAAAGAGTCTGTCAGCAAGAGGCCCCATGCTAATCTTCTCCTTCAAGACGGGGGCCTTTTGGAAACCTGTTTTAATATTCATGGTCTTTAGGTAAATAGTGTCTGAGTCAGGCTGTCAGTTGCTGCAAATGTGGCTGTCTTGCTGAAGCTACTGCACATTTATCAGTGAGTAAACAGTGACAGGAGTAGGGGGATTAGAGAATTAAATTAGTGTGTAACCACTCTCTTTCTCAAGTTTTTGGCATTACCTCGTGTGTGTTTTGTTCCAAGTTTTTTCTAGGTTTTTTTTTTTTTTTAATCTCTGTCTCTTTCTCCCTTCCTTCCTTCACACATGCCCATGTCATATACTTACTTGAAATCTCTGAGATTCAGCTTGTTCTCCATTTTTTTTTTAATTGTGGGGGTTTTAATTTAATTTTCTATCAAAATGAGGTTTTTAAAATAGCAACGAAGTATTGTAGGAAAGGACTAAGAGGCACCTTGCTGATGCGGACCAGTTCTGTTTTCTCCTGTTCTGGTCCTTTTAAGTTTCTCTGGAAGAGTTTCCCAATCGAGCAGCTCTGTTCCAGCGAGAAGAGCTGGCACTTCCCATCTGCACCAGTCGTATTTTTTCCTCCTTTCTTTCCCTTCCCTCTCCACCCCCCACAGGGCATGACATAGACTCTGCCACCTGCCTTGTACTCATCAGGTTATAAGCCAAATATGCAAGCCCCTTGGCAGCACCACGTTCCTGACATCCTTTGTCGCCATCCCCTGATACCGACACACAGACACGCAGTGGTCACCCCTTCCCCCATCCCATCTGTGAAAGGAGGAGACGCTTTACTCTCTCCTGGCAGCCAGAGCCAGACCAAGCACAGAGGATGCCAATTAGGCCTCCGAGACACTAACCAGGTCATGTCCAGCAAATTTCACACCAGCCCTCACAGGAGTGTTGGCTCTTGAATGGGTGCTGGAGGCTCCCCATTGAAACACACTCCTGATGTTTAAGCAGTGGGAGCCCAGTTTGCAGGCGTCCTGAGGCACCGTGGGCAATTTGGGGTGTTGGCGTCAAAGGTAGTGCTTACACCAGTCCCACAACGTCTGGCCCTGTGTCATAGCAGAAACAGAGCGTACGTTGAGCATCCTCTTCTGTTTGCTACATCAAAGCCAGTCTACTGGGAGCACCATGGACACAGCACTGGCTTCCAGACTCCCTTCCCAGCTCAGAGCAGAAGAAATGGTGGGAAGGAAGGAGGAAAGCAACTGGTCCCTGTGTATCTCCTCATCTTGTGTTAGGCTGATATCCACTGGCATATACACTGCTACAGATGGGACAACAGTACCTTGTTGTGTATCCAACCTACAGAGTTTGTCTTGTATGTGCGTCTGCTCGGTTCAGCCGGGTTCGCCAAGGTGGGTGGCGGGGAGCCAGTGTTGTAGCTCTCCGGATTTATTATTAACACCCAGCTTGAATCAATGCAGACTCCTTTTACAAACCTCATAGTAAGCTTTCTCAGGCAAAGGTTTCTTTGCTAAGCAGAAGCTCTTCCCCATTCTGTGCAAGCTCTTAATTCAGATTTGGGGGCTGATGATGCTGGGGCTTCTCTTGCATGCCAGTCATTTGGACTAAACCCTGCAATAGCCACTGCATATGGTAGTTTGTGTACGATCTATCCTTCAGCTGTAAGGGCTGGCCCACTTTCTGTTCTGTTGGAGGACGGCGGTGGCAGATGGAGCAGTTAAATTTGCTGCTGATGGGCAGAGGAGACTGCTGCAGGTGTCCGTGGGGCTTCTGAATCCTTTACAAGGGGTAGGATAGGGTGAATTACATCATCTGCCTCCACTCACCCTATAAATGTGAGCATTTAACAAATTGCTAGCAGGAAAAATTTCTGCAGGAAAAATGCATAAATGGAATAAGGAGAACACAGTGCAAATAAATAGGGTTGTTTTGGCGTTTCTATCCCTGTGAACACCTACCAAAGTGTTAAGAGCTGCGTAACAAGCATATGAAATAGACAGAAATCCCATTTTGGCAAATTTGCTACTGACCATGTGGACATCCCTTTGATTTTTCCTATACTCCCTCTCCATCACCATCAGCCTCCTGCAGGGCAGGTCATCACTGAGGGGGAGGAAAAGATGGTCCCACAGATGGCCTGAGTTCAGAGGGTCTGTGGGAGTGAGATAGTTCTCATTTCCAGATGTCGATGGAAGAAACAAAATCAAATAAAGAAAAACAAAATAAGATAAAGTGTAAGCCACCCGTGAAGCCCTCTCCCTCCACACCCTCGCCTGCACATACATTACCCTGTTAATGGCAACCACCCTTGGGGGCTTCACCATTTGGAAATTCCAGAGTACATGGAGAATGCAGCTGCTGCCCTCAAGCAAGTGCCCAGGCCAAACAAATGGACCTGCTGCCATGGTGTAAAGGCCTCCAAGATGTGCATGTGCTCCCTGCCCAGGATACACCTCTCCTCATGACACATGGCACAACTTGCTAACAGCAAACACTCATAGACGCCATCCAGCTGGGATGGGAACAGGAGCAGATGCTCCTATTAAAAAGGCTGTAAGACTCAGTGCCCCTGTGCCCTGTTCAAAGGGAAAGTCCAAAGTGGCTTGTACAAACAGAGGCTCTTCTCCTTCTGTCACCTCCTCCTCCCAGGGGTTCAGTGTGAAAACCAGCCATCCCCAAAGATATTTCTGCTTAGTTTCATGCTTTGCAGGACATCGTTTATTGTCACAGATCTTGTCTCTGTATTTGTAGTGGTTGAAGCTGCTGCCAGGACTCCCCCATGCTGGAGATGTTTTGGTTGTGTGGATTTTTTTTTGGTTTTGTGGGTTTTTTTATTATTATTATTTTATTTTTGTTTTTTAAATTTGTTTGTTGGATCTATGAAACTGATCTAGCTGGACAAGGACAGGACTTTTGGGGGGATGTGTGCACGTCCTGTTTTAAGAGACCAGTCATAGGTCCATGAATCTCAGCTACTGTGGTGTAAACAAAGAACAAGAGCTTTCCTGTAGTATCAGAAGCAAATCCTTTCTTCCTTGTCATTGAGAAGCGTCTTTTCCACAGGTGTTTGGGGAGGGGGGACTGAGATCAGGTGTACTGTGTATCATCCCACAACTCATATTTCTCCTGTGCTCCCCTGGGCCTCCTAGGGAGGGACTGTGTCAACAAGACAATTTCTTTCTTTCCCTGTACACTCCCATAATGGCCCTAGGGGAGAGTTACAGATTCCCAAAGCTCCAAATCTCCCAACTGAATATAGTCTCGGAGAGTTGTTTTCCTCTCATTCATGACCAGTCTTTACACTGGGAAAGAATGAGGTTGTGGGGATGTCCTGTAAGCTAGGATTGTAGTATGCCCACAAAAAGACCCTGAAGATGCAGACGGCAATTCTCCCTGTGAAATTCTTTCTTCATGTCCACATGGAAAAGCAGAGTAGAAGAGGAGAGAGACAGAGCACCACTTCGCAACCCATGTATGGTGTTAGCTCTTCCACACCCATGCTTTTGGAGCAAGCAGCAAAGGAAGACTAGCAGGAAGGCTCTCTTTCACAGATTCTTCGTATTTCTCTTGGAGATGGGAAGTGATAAAACACTATTTTTGTCTTCTCTCCTAAATTTCCTCCCTGCTTGTGGTTATCTCAAGGTCAACCACAATGCACCCGGTCACCCCCTAAAACAAAGCCAGAATGAAAAAGCCTGTAAATAGTGCTGCAACCTGAAAAACAGCCTGGAATGATGCTGTAGCCCAGGGATGGCTCTCAATGTGATGCATTTGAGAGAAAACAGACCTCTGGCATAACCAGCAATATGATTAAGGGGTTTCTTTGCTTCCAGTAATGCAATATTCCAGCCTAACACATGCAGGATTAATCAGCCTCTTCCTGTAAGACTGGGAGCAGGACATGTGTAAGAAGTTACAGCCCTCGTTTAAACCCTACTGCAGAGGATTTTGCGGGGTTTTTGCTCGTTCTTCTCATCTGCAAAATGCCACTTTGGTGGTTTATGTCAGTCGTAACAGCACCACAAAATGTTTTCTGAGCCCAGCTGGCCCTTATTTAGAGATCAGGAGGTAATGAAGGCACAGTGGAATGATATCCATGCGGCTGCTGAAAATTTTCAGGGCTGGATTGCAATTTGCAGGAGTGGGGGCCCCGGGGAGGGGATAACAGTGTGTTAACCCCTTCCATCTCATTGTCCTCCTGCTCCCAGCCAGGCTCCAATCCCTATCAGTCACAGTGCGCTAGTGAGAAGCTTGTTTGTGGTATTTCATAGAGACTCGATGGAGCACCTTGACTTTTGGCTTGTTGCTGTTTTGGCAAACGAACTCAAGGCCAGGTTGCAGGAGATACCCTCCAGAGCCGGGACTGAACTTGCTGGGTGTACTCAGCCAGCTCAGTGTGCCTTAAATCCTTCCTTAACTTCCCGGGATTTTTGAGACGGCAAGATGGCCACTCTTTGAACAACGACTGCAGCTCCTCCAGTCGATTGGATTAGCAGGAGCGATTGGATTAGCTGCTAATGAGTAGTTGTCACTCGAGTTGATGCTACCTCACGGTATTACTAAACCAGCATCTGCTGCCCTCTGCACACCTTCCCTGGCTTAAGCTCCATTTACATCCTAAAGCACAGTTTAAACAAAACTAGTGATTACTGGGGTGCAGAGGGGATAAATGCAGGTGCAAAACTCGATGCAGCTCCAGAGGGGTGTTGAAGACTGTACAGAACCACAGGCTGAGTGAAATCCTTAGGAAGAAAAGATAAAGGAGTACATGCCATTGCATATTTCTGCGTATTGGACATTAATATGTTGGGAAGGAAACCATGTAATACACAGGAACTAGCACATTTCCTGCAGTTCTGGGGTTTGGGGATTCCTTTGGATTTTTTTTATTGGATTTCTCAAAAGCTGCCTAACCTTGTCTTTCCTGTAATTCATCTCATTCTGATGGTGATTCAATTGAATATATATATATATATAAAATATATATATATATCTTTCCTCTAGCTAAAGCAGGGAATCAGCAGGTTGTGTGTATGAGTTGTCAGAAGCTCTGCACAGGAGCTCACAAATCACACATATCCTCCTCTCTGGTATGAGCACCTAAATCTGGTAATTAGCATGACAGGTAAGAGTAGGGGGAACTGTTGGGTAGACAAAGCTGGTAGCTTTCTTCTGTGCTGTAACTTTTTGCTCTTTCCACACTTCTGAGGCTTTTTCTACACAATTTCAATATATTTTTCACTCTGCCTGATTTTTCTGTGCTAGTTTTTATTCTTTTACCTCCTTCCCCCACACACTTTCTTTTGTTCACCGCTTCTCTTAATCAGAACATGAACTCAATAGCTTTAGAGATCGAGTTGAAATGTTAAAACCATGATATTTAGTGGCTTCAAAATTCAGGAAAAAAATTGTCCCCACCTCCCCACCATATTTGCAGGTCTAGTAGATTTTTTTATCATAACAAGCCAAAAGTTCTTCTCTCAGCATAATTTTGAGTGAGTATTTATTATGGTAGGGAAAAACTGCCGATTTTCTTTTATTGTTTCTGTGCTGTCTCCACCCATAGAACTGAAATTCCCATATCTTCTTCCTCATGGTAACAGCCGTATGGAAAAACTTGGATTTGTAGGTGTCCAGATGCCAAAGGAGAGATAACAAGGCAGGCAAATTGAGAGAGATGCCATCAGCTTCCAGAAAAAAACCTCTAAAAATTGTTCTCTCATTTCCCTGCTGAAATGAAAGACTTACAGCTAGAGCAAAGCATCTTGCAAGGCAAACAGGTGGCCAATGTGTTGGCTGGACCAAAAAGGAGCGTAGGAAGTGTTGCAAGCCTGGTTATAATTATTTCCTTGCTCTTTCCTGCTTACAGTGTTTCACTTACATATGGTCTAGTTTTCCAAGCCTTCCTCTACCTGCTCAGCCTTGCACATTTATTTGGACCTAGGATGCAGAGGGTGATAACACAATCCCACTTACCAACACATGGCCTCTACAAACTGCAGGAACTGCTCCATAGGGATCTGGGTGCCCTCTTTTGTCATCTTGTGACACTAATCTCTACTCCTACTTGTTAAATTAAAGAAAAAAAAAGTCACATTTCAGTCATTGCTTTTCCTTATCAGATTCATGTACAAATTCCAGGTTTGCATGATTGCCCTGTTGAGGAAGAGGCCTTTGGTACAAAGTGATAAGGGTTTGGCCCATATTAAGGGAGAGCAAGGGAGGCAAGATAAGATCAGGAAGGGGAACTAAACATAAACACCACGGTTACTGTTTCTGAAGCATTATTTGCCCACTTTAATACAATTTGTGAAATGACAATCCCTGTGGTGGCTTTGTCCCAGCAAACGTTTGCTTTTCAGATTAAGCCTCATTTGATTGTATTTTCTATTTCCTCCTCCAAGAGCTCTGTGCCCACCTCTGAATCCTGCCGACAGACACAGGGACTCTTTGTGCTGCTTCTTCCTCACTGAAGTGGAACAGGGAGAATTGCATTTCTTTGCTTTTCCCCCTGCTGCCTTGGAAGAGATGAGCAGATGGAGGGGGCTGGGGGCAGCCTTTTCTCACACAGATATCAGTGGCCTTTATGGTCCTTTCTAGTTTGTGGAAATTTGAAGAAAAGACCCTCACACCTATTGATTCTCTTTTTTCATATACCTGTACATACATATATACACCACATATATGTATTTAAATGGAACACCTCTATGGAAGATAAGTATATAAATATAAATTCATTTCAATGCCAGTCTGACAAAGTGAGACATGGGAATTTCTTCTTAAAAAGCAGCAGCCCAAATGAGTTCTTTGAAACTGTAAAATACTCCTCCTCTCACCAGTCACTGTCCTTTTAAGATCTATCATTCCTTCTCCCTTCCCTATACAAATTTCTTCCTGGACATACCCATTCTTGTGAAATTAATTCATCTCTCCCATCTGTCCCTAGACCTTTTCTTCTGCTTTGTCTTTTGGGTGTCATGAGTGACATTTAAGATCAGTCCTTATCCCCTTATTCCTAGCTCATTCACCTGACTAGTTAGATTCATCTTAGCTCCATCAGGCTACCTTGCTTTCAGGCTGGAAGCCACACAGCAGTTTTTAGTCAGAGAATCACAGAAGACAATGGGGAAGGAAAAGAGGTGGAGAGCAGGCCTAGTGAGGCTCTGCTGCTTGCTATGAACCAGAGGGAAGGCGGTATTTTATAATACTTCTAATCTTTTCCTAAGATCTTTTTCCTCTTGGAGGGACATCAGGGACACTCATCCCCCTCACCTTGGCTTTACCCATGTCTAGAGGCTGGTGCCACTTCCCTGCTGCCGGCCCTGTTTTGCAGAGCCGTCTCCAGGAGGCCATTATGCTGCTGTGCCAACGAGGCCCTGAGCCTCTGCCCCAGCAAGGCTGCTGGAAGCTGGCATCCAGGGCACAGGGCTTGGAGGCAGGGAGAGAGGAGAGAGCTGGGCGGTGATTTCTGCCCCCTTAACTCCCCTCTCCCTGCAGTGAGGGTTTACATAAGAAGGGATGGCGTGTGCCTGCATAGGGTGGGCAGGACATCTGGACTCTTCTGCCTCTAGAATGGTATTGTTTTGAACAATGTAACCAGGTAAATGCCTTGATAGACTAGACCGCATCTCCAAGATAGCATTACTAATTTGATTATGTCACTGTGACATTATTAACCCACTCAACCATCCTTTAGACGCATCACTGCATCCTGAACTTGCACTGCTTTTTCCTTCCCAGTGACAGACTAAGGGTTCTTTCTCCCTAATCTATTGTTCTACACAACTACTACTTTACACAATAATTTCTCATAATGCTCAGCTTTACTAAGAGCTAGCATGCTCCCTGGCGTTTTCTTTTGTATTTCTGCCTGTCTGCTTCTCTCTGTCTTTCTTTGCCTGTCTAATCATACTCTCTTCTATAATAATTTCATAAAACACTTCTTCCTTATTTTGCAACCATATACATAGGGTATATTCTTGAAGAGTAGACCAACCTCTCTTTCACTCTTCTTTAAAAAAAATAAATCTCTGAATGTATTTTGCATGAAATCAGCATGGGATAAAAGGCAAATGCATGAACTTTTCCACTCAAAGGTGTACTCTTTAATCTCTGAGCTGTGGAGATATACCCCTGTCACTCCCCTTTCTTCTGCTTTATATATTCTTTCTGTCTTTTCTCACCAATTTCACAGTATTAGGAGGCAGAGGGTTCAACTCTCTCTCCCCTCTCACAGTGTAGCTGATAGCCTGGTGGAAAGGAATTTTCCCCAGAGTAGAGCCAAGGAAGAGACTCAGCAGAAATCTCCTGTATGAAGGTGATCATCTCATCTGTGTAAATGCCAAGGCTCTTTCAGCCTGATGCAGATGATACCCCACCAGAAAGATCTCTCCATGTTGTGTGTAGCAAAGGGATAGCCACTAAAGGGAAGGCTCTCAGGCAGCCTGCATCTGCAACCTCAATAACTGTGTTGTGCCTACGTCTGCTCTCTCCTCGGGTGTATGCCATGCTCTGGTGCAGCCTTTGAAAGCCATGGCATACGCACACGAGTGAGCGTCACTCGAGATAGTGAGACTCAAATGCATTTTTAAGTCTGTGCTAAATCAGGACCTCAGAGTGTTCCTGGGAGGGGATTTCTTCTCTAAGGTATTGTGCAGAGCTGTCTCTTCATATCACACGAATAACCGGGATATTGGGCTCTTACAGCTAGAGATGCCTTTCTCTTTTAGTTATGCCGAGGAATCATTTCACTGGAACCTCGGCTCCCAAGACATCTCCGTTTTTGCTCTGCTTCTCTACATCTGGGTTTTCCAGCAGCAGTAGCAATACTCTAGCCATAGCAGTAGCAACACAGGGATTCCACATAGGAACCTGGATCCTCCCACGTTTGGGAAGAGAGTGTCACAAAGTAAACAACTCACTCCATTTGCAGTAGTTCCCTATGGCTCTTTGCATTGTAGTTTGTTCTTCTACTGTCCTGCAGTATGTTTTCTCCATGTTTGAGTATTGGTTTTCCCTTGTCCATCCTGTGTTAACTCTCTGGTGCCCTTGTGTCCTTGTGCCTATGTCAGGAGATCTCCGTGTCTTTCCCTTAATGGGACGTGGATGCACTCCAAGGGCTCAACTTCAGACACCTATTCTCATGAATAGGACAGGAGATATTCTCTCATGAGAATAGGACACCTATTCTCATTCTTTCCAGAAACAAATCTCTTGGAAGCTAGTTCCACTCTATCTCTCTCATCTGGACAAAAAACCACTCACTGAACTGACAGAAATTACGAGGACCAGTGGGGAAAAAAAACTAAAAAGAGGTGTTAGATTTACAGGACTAACAAGTTGCATCATCTTTGTGTCTCACAAGCACCAAAACTGGTTTTGATGAGGGCAGCAGGATTTCAAGGGAGCAGCTTGGTGAGAGACTGCCTTACCCAGGCAGTGATTTGGAACCCAGGAGCAGCCCCCCTGTGCAGGTGTGCTCCAAAACAGGGGGGTTCAGGCACGAAAGGGAAAGCAAAGGAACAATGCTGTGGCACAGACTGCAATGAAAAATAACACCTCAGTACACGAAAAGCCTCACCCCTGAGCACTTTTCTCCCTTTAAGCTTTTGGGAGCGTTATGTTTAACAAAATGCAGAGCTGAAATGAACCCTGACTGGAGCACAATGCAAATATGAAACAATGATGAGTAATATGAAAATTAAGCTGGACAAAGAACTGAGAGAGTAATCCATAAGGGAATAATCTCTCATCAATTCCTTGGAGCCCCAATGCGGCAACTTATTNCTTAGCCATTTGACTACAATGTAATTTAATAATAATAACAATTATAAACATAGTGGTAGAGTAATAAAAATTACAATAGTAAGATGACTTCTAAGAAAAAGGAAAACAGTTTCTTTACACGCTCCTTCAAATAGCACTGCTTGTAAAACAGCAACATTTGTACCACTGTGTCTCTTTGTTCACCAGCTGCCGCCAAGTACCTGCCCTCACTGACCATAAGAAAAAGAAAGGAAACACTGGAGTGAGTGGTCTGTCAATCCCAGTTTTTATTCTGCATAGCTGATTTCTGAAGCATGTGTAGCCTGAGCTCTGTCTCATTTGCAGGATACTCTGAGCAATCAGCCCTAATGCATTCAGTGACCTGGCCCATAACAATGGACGATGTGAAATAAAGGGGACTTTATATTATTTACAAAAACAAGCTAGTCTGTGTCCGGTATTGGTGAGCAGCTGTTTCTGCAGGTGTTGCACTCTCAGCTGAGGAAAGTCAGCAAAGGGGTTTGATTTCTTTTCATCCCTGTTTTTGCCCCCTCAACGCTGACAAGTGCTGCAGGATTAGTCCGTTATTGGTTCCCCCTCCCCACTCCCCGTGCTGCAATGGGCTGTGACTGCCCAAAACCAGCCATGTGTGCCCTCCACCATGTTCATGCACATGTAAATAGCACGTGTAAATCACATGCTCCACAGAAACACAAAACATGAGAGTGCTGCTGCTGCACCACAGGGCCCGGCCAGCACTGCGGCGTCCAGGGTGGCCACACAGGCACAGTTTGCCTGAATGATTAACACCTCACCACAGCACAGGCACACTCTGCTTCATGCCACCAGGCCCACCAGCCCCCAGAGAGGCTTGCACTGTGGTAGCTACAGAGCTTGGCACAACAAAAATAGTACAGCCTGCACCTACAACCATTCCCCAGCATCACTTCCTGCTGGAATTTTTTGCTGTTCACAGAGAGGTGGACAGAGTACAGCCCCAGCACCGCAGCCTTCACATGTGTGGTAACCTCTGGGTGTTGGTGTGAGTTGTCTGCGCGCACACTGCTCACACAGCCCCCCACACAGCCTTGCTTCCCTGTTCCTTCAGTCCATCAGGCCCACAACCTCTCTTCACTTACACCTTTAGAACACACTGTGGCAGCTTATGTCACCCCCACAGAGTCAAGGGAGAGCAGGTTGATCTGCCACACACACCTTAAAAAGAACAGCACAAGCATGAGCACACACACCTCTGAATAAGGGGAGGGGGGGCGGACTAAAAAAAGCAGCGTACTAATAGGAAAATAACACTAGCAAAGCCTAGCTGAAGAGGAATATGCTCTCCTCTGCTTCCTGAAGGGCTTTCATTTGATATCTTGGTAATGTTAATAAGAGTTAACCAGGTGAGACCGTCAACAGAAGGGATAGTGGCTGTGTTGGAGGGTGCTCGAAACACCTGTCGCCTCTTACAAGGAGCACTGTTCCCTGCTCTTCATCCTTCCTGCGCCGGCGAGGGGAAAAGCAGATTCCAGTACAGGTTTCTCGTTTCATTGCTCTGTAATGCCATCTTGTGGCTTCTTCAGTCATTAAGCCGGTTTTTGTTATGTTTTCCCCAAATTAGGTGATTATCTTGTAAAGACAGGGATGAGCAGGGAAAAAAAGGAGAGAACTAAAAGGAGCAATTTATGAGCATCTACCCATATGCCAGGGGCATGAATGGCTATGGGTGATACTATAATTTAAGTTTTGAATGGACCCAGTTGATACTCTGAAGCCACCTGCATCCAGTAAACCTTGAAATAAATAAAAACATATTATTATTATTTAGTAGAAGGCCAAGCTCAGATAATTCAGGTCCTTAGTTTGATGGAAGTGTAGAGAGATCCCATTTCCTATGAAAACCTGGTGTTTGAATTATCTCATTTGTGGCAGGATTGATACTAGCATGGGGCTTTCAGAACAGGTGGAGTCAAAAAGGAACAATGCTCAGAGCATGCTGGTTGCTATTGTGAAAGATGAAAGAGGTGTTGGGGAATCTACAGGAAATCTGAAATATTGGACAAGCGAGGTAGCACACACAAATTTCCTATACTACATACACAGCAAAGTGAGGAAAAAATGTGTAAGGAAATGAACACAGCAAGAAATTACATCACTCAATCATTGGTTTCAGGATCTTCTAGCCCTAGTGATAATGCCAAACTCTGAACAAAAGCACTCTGCTGTAGGTGCAAGCTTAGAGTGCTTGGGATGTTTTTCCCAGGGGTCCTCCATGTGTGATTGTGGTGTGCTTTGGATTGAGGTAAAGATTCCCCAAAAACACAATTCTCAAGCTGTTTGAAAAATTCACCCTTCAGAATCAGAGTCAGGTTCAACACAGAGACACCAAGAGCAGAATACACAGGCCAGATCTGAGAGGCTGCCCCACCCTNAACCCCAAACAAACAAACAAAAAAACCCCACCAAACCTACTCTCATAAGTGGGATTTAATTCTGCTAACTCCTAGCAAAAGCAGGCAAGCAGGACTTCATTCTAGGTGGGAGAAGGTTCCAATACCTTTGGGACCATGTGTGCTGGCTCTCTTTATGGCTCAGTTAACTGGTACCTGTGCTGGGGCACACTGCTGGGATCTACTGCTGCCTGCACTCTGGATCCTGCAAACTGTACCAGAGGTCCTGGTGTTTTTTTGTAGAAACAGTCATTGTGGTTTTGCTAAAAAGAGCCACTCAGAACACAAAAGCTTCTTCATCTTTCCTCTGCATCACCTACCACTGTTTCCCATTAGTTTTGGCAAGTGAAGCCTCTCATAAGCAATAGTGGTTTTTTATGAGATTTGAGGCAGTAATGCTAGCAGGAGTCGCCATGTGGAAATTTGGTTTTATTCAAGGGGAAAGGAGTTTTGGAAAGGGATATTTGAGACAAATTAGAGGGAAAGAGTATAAAGAGAACCATCACTCTTGAACAAGTGTCTGCTTCTTCCTTATTTAAACAAAACCCTTGACTCACTTCTGTTCAGTACAGGAATATTAAAACAGAAGAGAAATGCTGTCATTTTTAGGCTTTAAATTCAAATTAACAAGGAAGATGTAGTTCTTTCCTACCCCTATATAAACTGAGAACTGTTGTTTTGGCTTGAAAGGAAAGTGTCTGTATTTTTATAGCAGTAGTTGTAAGCAGTTTCTATCAGGGAAGTTTTTTTATTAACAGATTGTTGCAAGAGTTGTCCCATTTGACCTGCAGTGTACTCCTTGTACTCATCTCATTCAGTTATATCTTTTGTGTCAGATAATCTTCATGCAAGTGTTCTATTGCACCTAAAAAATCTTAGAGATTTGAAGTTGATTTTTTTTTTTTTTTAATGTATCTTATCTAACTTTAACCACCAACTGTGTAAATGTCTCTGTACCAGTTACCTTGGGCTTTCACAGCTTGTGGAGAAAAATAGGTGTTTCTGGACTGTGATTCATCTGGTCTATTTTGGATGCCTCATTAGGGTGAGATGATTCATAAGTGATGCTTCATTCCCTTCACTGAAGAGAAAGGGCCTGGCTCTGTTCTAGGCATCTGCATTTGTTCAGACCACTCCCATTCTTTGTTTTGGTTTGGTTTTCCATCTCTGTCTCCTCTTCATTTGTAGACTAAATTTATTCACAGCCAGTCCAGGCCCATCAGTTTAAACAGAGATGCTCTCCCTCACTTTGAACAGCCAAGGAGTTCCAGTTTGCTGTCTTTGTCACCTGGGGCAGGTCAAGGGAGAAATGTTATCAAGAGCTTGGAAGAGACAATGGCCAAGCACAGGTGTGATTCCTTGTATGCTACATGTCCATATAACCTCATGGAATCTTTATAGCTCAGATTCGTTGTTTTACTAAAACAAAACAAAACAAAAAACTCTGAAGTTTGGAACATCATCTGCTGTGTCTAAATAAAGATAAAGTATGATGAACTGAAATGTTAACCTCAGGACACAAGTTTTTTTAGAGTTTTGTTTTCTCATTGCGTGCAAACCTGGCTTTCCCTAGCAAACTACCAGTGAATTACCCATAAACCAGCCAAAAAGCCTATTCACCACAGGAACCTAACCATGTGAGCAGGGAGTTTGGCACTTCTCCAGTCAGAACAAACATTGAGGACAGAATCATTTATAGGGTAGCTCTAGTCAGAGCTGTCTTGGTCTCTTGTTTGCAACTGAGAGATTATACTCTGTTGAAATCAAACACAGCCTGGGAAGTAATAGGCCTTGTTATCAGCAGTGGCAGAAAAAGGGGTTTTGTTTTTGTTGGTTTTTTTTTTTGTTTTGTTTTTTGAAGTGTTTTTCTCATGTAGATCTTACTATAGTATTTATTGGGAACCTGCTTAATCTTTAAAATTAAACACAAGATAAACGAAAACACTGTTCAAATGGAATAAAATAAAATACCATCCATTCAATAGTCTGATTATCTTTTGGCTTTTTCTTTTCATTCCAAACCAGGCCAGAACCACAGCCCAGAAGACTGAAGCTGCCTGGTGCAGCCACAGTAGCTATAAATGCTCTGTTTCACTGGCTTTTAAATGCTCTTTTAAAAGGTGGAAGATGGGACAGTTCTGTATGTTTTATCTAATCCTTCTCCCTGTGGTCTGCCTGCCAGCAGCAATACCCGTTGTTAGTAAATGTGAGAGTGATTTTGCACTCTTATGTACCTTGTCAATGAGGTCCTAGTAATGGCAATCAAACTCCTACCTTTACAACTGCAAACTTACCAGGTAAAAATGGTAACTTTATTTCTGGCCATTTTGTAGTCAGAGGAGGGAGAACTGTGTAGGAGACCTTCTTGGGGCATGAAGGTTTTGGAAATTTTGCTCCACACTCTTTTTGCTTGTCTTAGGGTGGTTGGTCCTGGTACCTGCAGGTGCAGAGTTTTATTCTTTTAGTCTGTGTGTTGCTTGGTTTTATGTCTGCTTCAGTTTGCACAGTTACAGCATAAGCTGTCATTGCCCACCTTGCTGACCTGCCCTGATGTCAATCCATTCACTGAAACAAGTCCTGCATTGTAAGCACAGAAATTCCACGTTTCTGTTTTGATCTCTCCTTTTCTGCAGTAAGCACAGTGAAAAGGAAGGCAATCCATGGGTGAAGTGAGACATGTAAAGCCTTTGCTGAATTCTTCCACTGTGGGATAAGAACTGCAGAGAGGAAAATATTTTGCTGAGCCCTGCCCTATGTGTTGGCATCGAGTTTTGGACCTGGGAGAAGGAGTATAGGCTCAGCATAGTGGTCCAATTTGGTTAGTCAGCACTACATTAGTTTGCAGTCAGCCTTGAAGAGTTAGAGAGGACAGAACATATTTTGGGTGGGTCTGGCTGCAACAGCAGGGTACCAGGTACATTTTCATGGTGTGCTTGTGGCAGGATCACCAGTTGGTCTAATCACTGGTTCACCCAAACAAGGTGAGCAAGTAGAATGCTTTAGCCCAATTTTAAGGACATATCTTTTGTCACTTTTAGTGCAGGACACACTGTCTTTGCAAACCCACACTTGCAGCAGGGATATAGCAGGATTGCTGGATTTCCCAGATGACTCATGTCCTAAGAGAAAGCACCTCTTTAGGGACTGATATGAATAATAAAGACATGGACCTAGCAAAGGCAGCATCCTGAGGGTGTTTTTATTTTTGAGACTCCTCTGGAAGTGCAGGATGTTCCCTTCATACCCTTCATACCCTGAAGAGCATTGACTGCTTCACTGACTCCTTCTTCTGTCTTAAATTTGTTCTTCTCCCCACTTACTGCATTTAGCATCCCGTGAAGTAGGCACTCCAGCACTGCCAGTGAAATAAACTGCCTGCCACCTGCCTACCTATCTGCAGGTCCATTTTTTTCCCTTTTTCTGGCTGTAAATATGTTGGTCAGAATCAGAGCTGGCCCCTACCATCTGCATCAGGTTGTATTTCAGTACTGCCTCGGCTTGTTGCAGTGAGGGCTTCTGACTTAGGGCTGAGAAGTGCAATAAGAGCTGAGCTCCAGAGGAAGGAACATGAACCAGGTCACTGCTTATCCCTCTGCTTTTCTGGAACCTGAGGCATAAAGATACCTGCTTTCATTCAGATGAATCCCACCATCACAAAGCTTATAGCTTTGCTATAAGCTAATGAGGTGCAATTTTACAGCTCGAGGTGAATGAAGAATCTGAAACTGTTGTTTGCCTGCATGTACAATTGGTGGCAGGTGCTGAGCAGCTCCTTCAGAAAGTCTCGCACGTCAGGGCAAAACAAACCATGAGAAAAGCAGCGTAAGGAATCAAGGTGTGCATTTTTCCACTGGAGTGTGTCTGTGTGTAGGTGATTTCCCAAACCAGAGCTCCTCAGAACTTCTGCACTGCTTTGAGCCAGAATGATTTCCAGGGGTCGCCTGGTGCTGAAGCAAACATCTCTGGCTGGGCTCCTCTGTAGGGGACTTCATTCACTCAGTAGACTAACAAACAAAAACCTCTCCAGCAGGTTAATGGGAGGACCAGAGTTTACAAGCCACAGAGGGAGTGCAAGATTTATTGATCCATGCTCCAAATCAGGGACAGAGCACTAGTGAGGGACCCAGGATACAGGATTATACAGGGCGTGTAAGGTGCCACAGTGAAATGGTGAACTGCCTCCCTTTACAATGGCTGAAGAACAAACAAGTAATGGATTTGGCCTCCCTCAGCTTCTCTCCTGAAGGTCACTGTGCCCAGAATCTATACTCTCTGGAGTATGGGCCACTCTCCTTCAGGCCTGATTACACAGACTGAATTCCTCTCAGACAAAAGTAGGAAGGTGACCTGCTTTGTAGTAGCTTCAAAAAAATGAGAATAATTTACACCAGTAAGACATCACCTGAGACTGAAGCCTTAGTAGAGCTACTAATATTGGCTCAGGCTTAGTTCAGCTGGGGACAGCTGAAATTCTGCAGGAATATTATAATAGTTTGTCTGAGACCTTTCTGAGATGAGATGACATGAGGTAAGATGAAATGAGATGACAGGAAATGGTCTTGTAAGAAGGTGTCCTGTCGTCCCAAACCAAGACAGAAGGCAGGGGTGAAGTCTGAAACACACAGCTCTGGGTTTGCATGCTTGCAGTATCTGGTGCGGGTACAAGACACTTGTGCCTCTCTGTGGGACCAGCTCTGCTCCTAAACACAACTATTGGCAGGCTGGCTAGAACTTTGCTATGTGCATTATATAATTCTCGTTATTTCTTTTTCCCCTTGTGGTTCAATTTCTTCTTTTCCTTGTCTTCTTCATTTCTGCCCATTTTTTGTCTTACCTTCTCCCCACTTTCTTCTCCTTCTGGTTGATTCTCCTCCATTCCTTCATTTGTTTTTTCCACTCTTCTTTCATTTATTTGTTTAGAGCAAATTTTCAAATCTATAAACCCATTACAGCAAAGAGACTGTGTTGAGGCAGCCTTTGAGCCTGCAGATGTGGTGGGTCCTGGATTCCAATAACAGAACTTATTTGGAAAAAAACATTATCTGTAATGTGGAAATGGTTTGGCTTGAGGCTAAAATTTATCATCATTACCCTAATATCATCTCAAGCTTCAGCTCTGGCAGCAGCTAAAGAAAACACCAAGGCTTAATTCAGTCAGTGCAAGAACAGAGAGACAGAGGATGGAAAATATGATTTATGATGGAAATCAATGCAATCATAATACTTTATGCTTGTAAAATTGGGCTGTTCCAACAGTGCTCATAGATTGTATAGGCGGCTCTCCACCAAAAAATCATGGCAAGATAGAATGCAGTTGTATGATGGTGCAACTGGCGCAAAAGGATAATATTCAAGGTTTGGGGTGTGAGTGGGAACAGGTTTTGTTTTAATGGGGGTTTGTTTTCCTTCCTTCCTTCTCCAAGGATCAGGCAAATTCACTCAACTGAGATATATCTCTGCAGGACAATAGAAAGATGCTGTCCTGCAGCTCCCAGAGGGTAGAGGAAGGGGAAAAGGAAAGGGAAGGATGGCAATCTGGAATATGAAGGGAAAGCTGACTAGTTTTCCAAGTAAATGGCAAGATCTGGCAGGAGCAGTATCCCCAGTGTAAAAGTGAATGCAACAACGTGACTCATTCCTCTGCAGTGCAGAGTACCTCTCAGAGACCAGCTGAAGTATACTTACAAAAATTTGAATCAGGCTTCTTCACCTCAGCTAGAGACAGACAAAAGTGATGAGGCCTGGGAGGTTTGTTTCTAATGCAGAAAACTAAAAAGCATCTGAACTTTTAAATTTGACCAAATCATGACTCCTTTCATCCCATAAATAAAATAAAAGTTGCAGAGATCATGGACAAACTGCTAATGTAAAGTTGGGTTGGCTCATATGTAGTGTAAAGAACAAGACTTTTCAAAATGTTGTATGCAATTTCCCTGAACAACTCTTGAAGGATGTTCTGCATTTAGGTTCTATGGGTGGGAATATACCCTTGCAGCATCACCTGTCTCAGGAGAAGCAGGGCAGCTTAGCATCCCCAGCAGCCAGAATGAGGGAATACAGTTAATTCTAGGAGAATGTAAAGAAAAATGCTCATTTATTTACATAATTTCATCAAAAGTGAAATACATAATATCTAGGACTTGCAATTCAATGCAAATTCTGTCCAAAAGATGGTCAAAGGAGAGCACTTGCATTATTATTTTTCAATCAAATATATCTTTCCAAACAAGAAACTGTCTTTAGTAAGATGCTTTTGAAATTCTTTTGATATTTCCTGATATCTTGAAAAATATGTGTGTCTGAAAATTGGGTGAAAAAAAATTTGGAGATTCCTCCTTAAAAATAATGAAAATTTACAGACATCAATTTATGAATCCTCCCTCTCCCTCTCCCTCTCCTTAGGCAGAGTAGATGCATGCAGTGGTTTAGATCTATAGCCTCTACAGAGGAATACATTGCAACATGAAGCTATGATCACCAAACTTTCACAGAAAGAGGGTACATGCTGGAGCACACCACTCACTGCACAACAGAAAATCCAAGCAAGATCACAACTAACAGTGCAAGCCATTAGGAAGACAGGCTTCCTTGTCTTCAGGGCTCACAGGAAGTGGGTTTTTTTTGTAAATGCTGTACTCAGCAAAGGCAGAGTCTTGCTGTCTCTTAACAGCTCTCAGTAACTCCGTGGGAGTGACACAGTGGTCAACATTGAACAAGTTTGTACAGGCAAGAGAAAATTGAAAGGAAATGCTGCTTGGGGTTCCTCCATACCTGAACTGTCATCAGCCATGCTGAGGAGTACCCGGTGTCACAGAGGCCTCCAGAAACATGCAGCTGCTGGCAGGTTTGCATTCCCAGAAGGACCATCACAATGAAAAGACCATCACTGCACAAAAGTAATGCAGTTCACCTTCCACTCCCAGGGCCAGAGCTGGGGTTACCAAGGACTTTGCCTTATGCTGACGGGGACATCTCCATCTGTAACTTTAAATGTTTAAAGCTTTCAAGCACTGTGCTCTTTGCAGGAATGTATAGAAAGAAAAGTACAAAGGAGCTTTTAGTCTATTCTTCTCCAGCTCATCCACTTCCACAAGGACATTGATAGATGAGGCTCTGTGATGCCAGAGAACTTGTGTCCCTCTCTGATCTAAGCTTTTCAAATGAAACCAAGAGGAGGCTGGGTTTTAGCAGACATAATGTCATACTCTTGTAGATATCCTGTTACATCCCATCAGTATCTGGCCATCATTTCTGTCACCTCCCAGCTGAGATCACACTAGTTAGTCCTCTTCCTTTTCCCCTCCCCTGCATCCACAGCTTTCCACCACTACCCCACACACCTACACACAGAGAGTGCACACACCTGTTTCACACAGATCTGTTTGTGAAGCAGGTTGTCTGATGGCCTAATTTCCCCAATGGATTAACAAATGACTCTACCTTCTGTAATTCTATCACATTGTCCCTACACTCTTTCTTGCTTCTGGAAAAGTTTGACAGCAGTAGCAAGGGATTGGAGAGCAAAACGTCTGCTGAACGAAACCGAATGAAAAGTCTTGAACACCTGCGGTGTCAGTGTTGGACAGCCATCTGTCCCTCATTTGAGAACACTGTTACTGTCTGCCATACCTAATGTTGCTTGTCCCAGACAAATGTTGAGATGCTGCATGGTCTAGGTTGATGTACAGGCCCTGGCTTTGCAAACCTATCCTTTGTTTTAAAGACAGAAAGGAAGGTATTCCACCAGTTTGTCTTCTAGTCCATTAATGAGATCAGAAGATTTACACTATACATTAACTCCTTTTGCTGTTTAGGAATGTTACCTCGAAATAAATCTTCTTCTTTAACACACATCACTTTCTACCTGCACCCTGCCTAAAGGACAGAAACACCCAGACCAGGTACAAGATATTTCCTCTTCACAAACATATACATATATATATATATACACACATCTATACACGCACATATAAAATGATTTTAAATATGCTAGACTTATGCATATGTATGCCTTCACACATGCATACACATGGTTCACACAAGTAAGTGATGAAATTTTTCATCAGACCAGTGTTCTGGGAGGAAAAAAAGAGCAATAAAAGCTTGTTTGATGCTAAATTTTTGAGCATACTGCCCATTCAAGAATAGAAGAAATAAGTCTTTAAGGACCTGATAGATCCAAACATTTTGTACTCTAACAAAAATCAGTTTAGCAGGAGAAAATCTTCAAGGGCCTTTAGAGGAAGCACAGAGGGATATAATTTTTGTTTTCTAGTATATTTCTAATTTAAAGAAAATCTGGTTATCCATCTCCTCACAGATTTATTTTTTGGTCAGTTGAATTGGCAGAAGAATCACAGTTTTTGTGTAGGAGACAGAAAAACAGATTCTGTTTGCCAGCGTGCTTGAGAACCATCTTCTGCTACTTAAGCTTTCCTTGTGTGTGATGATACTGAAACCAAGAGATCTCAAAAGCCAGGAGAAATAGGTGTCACCAACTCATCTACATATACTGTAGGACCTTTGCTGTAAACTGGGAAAGGTATGTTGCAAAGCAAAATTTACTAGTAGTCATTGTTTTTTTCTTCTGAGGATTTATTGTACTTCTACGATCTTGTCCAAACACCAGTCAGAATCAGCGCAGGAGTAACTGGGTGTCTTGGGTTGTGGAAGCAAAAAATTGTATTCTATTTTCATCTGCTGAAAGCAGTTGGGGAAATGTTTTTTCTTTATCTCTTGCTACTCTGGGGGGAGGGGGCAGATGCCTTTCTGATAATGGTTCAGCTGTTAAAACCGGGTGGGGTACTGTTTCTTATCTCTTTCACCACCCATCCTCCCTCCAGGGGGATATTTTCTGCTAATGGGCCATTAAGGCTCACCAATGACATGACTCATTTACATCATCCCATTGTGAGATGCTCCACCCAGTGGTGGGGGCTGCAGGGTCCCTACCTAGATAAAAACTGAGACTCAGAGAACCAGGCAATCCTGTTTTCCACTGGAGTCCAGAGGAAGATCAGACTTATCAGACTCATCTCAGCATCACCGGACCCTTCTTAAACAGATCCATTCTTAAACAGATCCATCTACTCCAATAGATCATCAGTTTCTCCAGTTGGTCTCCTGACCAACAGGGTGTCAGGTTGTGTCCCTGACTCTGTCAGGGTTTTCTGGGTTTGTTTGTTTGTTGTTTACTTGTCTTTTTTTTTGTACTATTACATTTGCATGTCTAACATTCCTAGTAAAAGAACTGTTATTCCTACATCTTTGCCTGAAAGCCCTTAATTGTAAAATTATATTAATTTGAAGGGAGGGGGGTTAACATTCTCCATTCTAAGGAAACTCCAGCTTTCCCTAGTGGATACCTGTCTTCTAAACCAAGACACTGGGGAAGCTTCACCATCTTTGCCATGTAAAAAGTCGAACTATGTAGATCCAGTCAGCTTGACAAATCAGTGAATCAGACCACATCCTTAGTAAATAAAAGCTCATATCACATAACCATAACCATGTTCAGCATTTAATAGTGAAACTTGTTTACTTCCAAGCACAGTGGTTAAGATTGAAGGTTCAGAGAAGCTGTTACATCTCTACATCTTTGGAGACTGCTGTTCAGTCATGGCAGAAAGGGGAGGAACATGAAGGCCTCATTGGTTAATTGAGAGCCAGAGACTTTGTTAGTTTAACATTTTTCTCTACTGAAGTAATGGAAATATAGATGATTTGAGCAATTAATATTTTGCTTTCCATCACTTCAGTTACATATTGAAATCATTTCAGACCAGCTTGGAAGAGGTGATCAGTAAAGCCAGAGATAAGGTGCCTCTTGCTGCCACCACAGCTCTCACAGGGATCTCTTGGGGATGAAGCAACAGCATAAACATGGCAGAGCAAAGAGGGGCATGACAGTGCTCAGAGAAGATTTTCTCGGGAGGGGGTGTTTGGTTTTTTGTTGGTACAGGCAGGAAGCTTAAGATGTTATCTTCAGGCTACAATGTGTGCCATTTTAAGCACACTGCTCTTAATAAATACCGACAGCAAATCAGGACAAGAACAGACGCAAGTTGTTTCAGGCGACTTCTGTCAAGTGAAGAGTAATGCGCCAGGATTAGTGGCAATCCTCTCCATATTGAAGACAGCAAGTCGCCTGCAGATGAAGTGCTCCAGGCATTGCAGTGGGTTTATCAAGGGGTCCTTGATATTCTGGAGCAGACATGCGAGTTGCAACATTACCAGTAGCTTTTCCGTTCAGCCATCTCCGGCTGAAAACTGGGTGGCAGTAGTGGTGGGAGTGGGAGGCAGTTGTTTTTAATTCCAGATGCATCCTAAAGAACCCACCTCCCAGTGGCTTCCAGACTGCTGCCTTCCCCCCATTGATGTTGCTAATGCAACTAGACTTGCTCTTAATAACTAAAATGTTGGAAGCACGGTACTGGCAGGGCAACAGTTTGGGCCGGTGAACCATTAACTTCCATCCCATCATTTGCAATCAGTCAAAGTTCACTGGGGCTCAAAAAGGCAATGGTAACCATCCCCACTGTCACCATCCTCCCGTATACCAAGTGTCACTTGAAAATGCTAGCCCAGAGGAGAACCTTTTCTGGTATAATTTTATTAAATGTATGCTAATATCTAAGGTACATTATTCTTCTCTCCATGCTGAGAAAGGGAGTAGATGTGTGGGTTAGCTCTTTACATATGAAGAAGATGCCTCTTGCATATTCCTGAATAAGGATCTCTTTGGACAGACAGTGTTGAAGTTCTACCAGACCTATTCTCCCTTTACCTTTCAGCGGCTTTATGCCCTCCTGCTCGCTTAAGACTGCCTAAAAACTGGAATTTTATTGTTACCATGAAGGAACCCTCATTACAGAGCCAGCTGTGTTGTTTTACTAATAACGCCATCAAGGCTGGTTTCCAGAAGAATCTATCTGATCACTGGCATCTGGTTTGAATTACTTTGTCATTGGCACTGAGAGCTGGCTCAGTCTCTGGGCACCTCAAAGGTTTCTTTCAGGCACAGATTGGTTTGCTTGCTAGATCCTTGCCTACAGCTCAACATCTAAACTTGTATTTCCAATCCAATTTAAAGGAAACATCCCAAGAAAAATCTGTCCCCTGTAAGACCAGTAAGCTGGAAAATACTGAAAAGCCAGGAAATTAAGATAAAAGCAGCATCTCACATTCCATGGAAACCATTTCTAAAAAACCTGTCACCACTTCTGGGATTTAGCTGTGCAGGACTTCTGGCTAAGAGTTTTAAAAGAGGTAATTAACAAAATACATATTATGGTCTCTTTGAAGCTGCATGGTGGGTCTTGCTCTAATAACTTTTGCTGCAGAGCTGCTGCCTTGACCCTTGATCTCCATCTACAGCTCAGGAAACAAAAATAAAGGGAATCCAGTTTGGAAGTCCTCCCTAAATTATATTCTAGCACAGAAAAGCGGTTTATATGAACTTGGAAGTCTTTCCCCTGCTCATTCTGAGTTTACACCTAACAGGAACTTTTCTTGCCCTTTTTTTTAACCCTCTTTTTTTTTTTTTCCTCATTAACCTTCCAGAAAAAAAAAAAAATGCTGTGTTACGCATGATTCTGAAAGGGTTTGTATTCTCTGAGCAATTTTTGTGTAGTATATAAAATAAATAGCTTAATCAGACACACACCAAAAGAAGAATACAGACGCACATAGAGTGAGAGACAGCAGGCACACCTGAGACTGAAGTGCATCCTGTTCATAAAGGGAGATATAGTGCTGATGGCATTTCACACTGAGGTATCCAGGGATCATCACATGGCTTGATAAGACCAAGGAAGCTCAATAGACTTTCCAAACCTAATTAGTACTTAATGATCTGGAGAGACACGGATGTCCATCACCTCTGCTTCAGCCCCTCTGTTCTTCCTCAAATTCTTAATTAACCTTTAAGGAGATGATGTGCTGATGAGTTTCCTAGGATATTGCATTGATTTTTTTTCACACACACACATATACACACTTGTGCACATGCTCAGCCACATGACACACACCAACCTACACATTAAAGAAGCTTTGGTACAATTTCTGAGCTTGAATGCACTCTACTCCAGGGCTCTGCTGATCAGTATTTATTAATGAAGTGCTGCCTCGAAAATTGTTAATTGATGGCAATGTACAGAACATTGTCTGGAATTTAACCTTATTCATCATTTAAGTATGTGGGAAACTAGAGCATGGTGTTAATTAATAGTGTAAGAACAAAGTTGGATCGTTCTGCTGTGGATTTGAAAAACAAAATCATAAGTGCAAAGAGACAGAGAAAAAAGCTTTGATTAAATATAAAACCAGAGAAAAAAACTGAGAGAAAATGGAGCCAAAGCCAGTGTCATATTCAAGATGACTCACTTTGTGGTGATAATGAAATAAAACTTTTCTTGTGAGCTTATGTAATATTTTACTCTGGTGTCATATTTAATCAACTCTGAGTTTTAACGAGCTAAGTAGAGGGTGGGGGAAAGCTGCTATCAATGAAGTGAAAACAGATTAATAAATTTTTAAAAGTTAATAGACAAATTTTCAGATTAAAAAAAAGAAGAAAATAATCAATGTTGGTAGCTGAATTCACCGGGGGAAAATGACAAATGTAGGGTGCTTTACTTCAAGTTCATTTAACAATCTAAATATATGGTGATAATGTAGTGTGCAATCCTAACAGCTGCACTCTTCCAAGCTTGTCTAGATATTTTCAACGGCTATTTGTTCTCCAAGTCATATGCTTGATTAGTGGAAACCTATCTACTCGGATATTCATTTAAATGCCTTATTACTACAGGGTCAACACACTGTGGTTTGAGTGAGGCATTGCCTTCCACAGGACTGTTGCCCTTGCTGGGCTAGGGCACTTGAGTTTGGGCTCAAAATCTCAGTGTACAGGTTTCAGCCTTTTGTATTCAGGTAAGTGGACCACAGTTATGGACCAGTCTTCTGGTCCATGCAGAAATTTCTCTGCCACAAAGACCTTTGACCTGTCACAGATCATACCCAGCACAAAGAATAACAGGGAGGCAGCATGGACGTTCTTGGCTGTGCTGAAAAGTCACAGCACTCTGCTCTTATAGACTAAAGCCTGGTTTCTGCAAAAACATCTGTGTAGAGTGAAGGCTGAAGCCTAACATTTCCTTGGACCTGTGTTCTTCTGCAGTTTCTGTGTTTACATCAACTTGGGGTCTTAACCCTTTAAAGAGATATTTCAGTGACTCTTAGGTTTGAAAATGTGGAGGATGGTGTGAACATGTGGTGTGCTCCCCACTCCAGAAATCCTGTCATGTAAAGAGAGAGGATGGTCTGAGGAAAGAGAGGAAATTCAAGAAAAAAAAGAAAAGACACAAAATTATACCAAGGAAAAAGTAAAAGTACTGCCAGACTTTCCTGAGTTTCAGAGAAATTTTCTTCAGGTGTTAGTCCAGTCCTTTCCTTTTGGTTTAAAAGAAAAAAACAAGCCATTTTGAAGTAAAGATAAATCTCATCTATTTTCTTTATTTCCAAAGCTCTTTAGTCCTTTTTTTTTTTTTTTTTCCCAAAAAGTATTCTGAATGCTGACCAAATTTATGACTTATCCAAGTCCCCTTAAAACTTAATTTTCAATTTGCTTTTCTATTTATTTGGAACATATTTCTTAATTTCTGTTTGGGAAGATAAGGCACAAAGTGATGAAATGTGGAGCTACACAAAGGTTGTTTAACCTACCTTCAGGTCGCAAATCAGGATTAGTTCTGCCTTTGTCATTCTTTGAGTCTGTAACTATTGAGTCATTTGGCTATAGGTGACAGGAAATAGATGGTGAGGAATGCAGAGCATAGGAGATGACAGTGCAGAGCATCAGGGATCAGGATGTCACTGGCTACCAGATGCTACAGATGATGATAAGGCAGAGATATTGTTTTGCCCAAATCTCCAAAGATGAGAAGAAAGATCCTGGCAGTGCATGTGCTATCCAATTTAAGCTCAGATTTCCTCTGATGTGATTAGTGACTGCTCTTGTGCAGCACACTCTGATGATGCTTGGTAGTGGGAAGGTATCCAAAGGCCATGGAAAGCTTCAGAGGTATCTGGACTATGTCAGAAGTAGGATGGTGTTTTGCAGAAAATACAAGAGAACATTTCCTTTTCTGCACTTCATGGCCCTTAGATGAGGTCTGATTGTCCTGATACTACTCTACTTTGTCCTTTCCCTGTGAGATGATTCAGTCTTTATTGTCTCTTCTCTCATCACATGCCTGGGGGCATAAAGGACACTCAGCCCTCCAACTAGTCATGTAAACTGACATGTAAGTCACCTAAATCAAGTAATATAGGAACAAATACCCTATCTCTCAGCCAATAAATGTCTGGTGTGGATGGTAAGAGTGCTTTCTTACTAGTGGTTGTTAAGTGAACTGTTTGTTATTTAAAAGTCAAATGGCTTAATTGTTCTTGTGAGAGCAAAAAGCAAACAAATCTGCTATAGGCTAAGCTCATTTTACTTCCTGTCTTATGGGTAACCTTTATTACAGACCCTTACAGCAACTGGACAAGACAGCAGCTATTTTCAGCGTCTTTCACTATTTCCTTTCTTCTACGTCTTACTGAGAAGAAAGTTTTTTTTCTAGCCTGTAAAATTTTGTTTAGATGAGCAGTGAGAGGGAAAATATGCTGCCTAAATCTAGGACAGTAGCTGACTAGTTACAAAGAACAATGGAAGGAAGACTGCTCAGTGAGAGGAGGAGCAGATTTTAGTTCCAGAAAATCAAATAAATAAATTAATAAATGTATAGATAAGAGGAAAGAAACCCACCTCCTCACTCTCTAGCGTCTCTGTGTTTTTTAGAGAGTCAGGTGAGGCCATCTAGATCACCAAAGGCAACCCAAAGCTGGTGGCTTACTGACTGTGTTCTTAACAATGCTTACACCCAGCCCTGGACATTAGAATCTGTTTGACTGAGTAAAATAAACATGTTAATCATGATCCCGGGGATTATCTTGTAGTCTGCTTGAAAATCGTTGCATCATTTTTGGCCACCAGAGTTACTCATTATCAGAGCCTATTTCACACAGAGATTAGGCATCAGCAGGGCTCTCCAAAGTGTACCCATCACAGTCCCAGGAGCTTTTGGGGTCAGTGGTGAAGTACCTTGCAAATAAGTTCCTGGCATGTGTATCTCAAAGGAGCCCCTCCTGATCTAGCAGGGAGAGTGTTAAATTGTGGATTGCTGCACTCAGTTCTGTTCCTTTCTTCACCCCTATGAGGGATATGAATGTGCAGGGCTCCCATGTGTTCCCCACGCTTCTCTGTCTTCTCCATGCTATCACCTACATAGGGTATATAATTTTTTGCATCAGTATTTGTTTCTTGTATTTAACACTCTTCTCTTGGCAAAGGGAAGGTATGACCTTGGTGGGAATTTGTTTCTGGGGCACAAGAGCAAATCAGAACTAGTTTACTCTTACTTCCAGAACAAGTCAACCCCATCAGAGAAACCCTGCAGAAAAGAGTGCTCAGCATGTGCCCAGAGCTAGAGGAGCTGGAGGGTGGTGAGACACTGACACAGGTTTCCCAGAGAAACTGTAGATTCCCCATCCCTGGAAGTGTTCAAGGCCTGCTTGGAGGGGGCTCTGAGCAGCACAGCCTAGTCGTAGGTGTCCCTGCCCACAGCAAGGATGTTGGAATGAAATGATCTTTAATGTCCCCTCCAACCCAAACCAACCTATGATTCTGTGATTCTAAGATGTGCAGTGGGCTCAAGGGAGATGTCCTCCCTACTTGTCCCTCTTAAATCCTGCAGTACCTATCTTCTCTTTTCAACTTGAGTGAGCAAGAAGTAACTTTTGATTCCATGATTAGGTGAACTCTCAATGATGGTACCAACATTCAGCTTTCATTGGCTTGACTTAACAGCTTAACATGGCACAAGGTCAGAACCCATTCTCAAGTAACTTGAAGAGAGCACTTTGTAATGGAAAGACAGAACATCGAAGGCTTTGTTTGTCTCCAAGACCTAGGGAAGCTGTGCACAGTGGGGGTCAGTGTGGAATCATGAGGGAGATGATTGCAGCTCCTGTCCTGTTTTGCTAACAAATATGCTTTAATCAGATAGCACCAGTGGTGGTGAGTGTGACACTACCTGTTTTATGCACAGTAGGATGCACTCAGCTTTCTGGGAGCCATTCACATACTTATTTCAGTATCTTACTTGTCTCTAGCATGTGCTTGTGATGAAGGCTTTTTCCACATATTAGAGTTAGTTTTAGTAGAACACTGTCATCCCAAAAGACATCTTCTCCATCCTTCCTATTCCTTGATGTCTTCTTCCAATGACTAAACTTCTGCACGCCTATTAGCAAACATTGTGTTACTTGAATTATACTATCATTAAAAAAAAAAAGTACCCAAATCTGACTGGGGAATCTTTAGAGAACTTTTCTCAATCTTTCTGCCTTGACATGTAATGTGTTGATTTCATTCCTTTCCTCCTCCTGTCATTTCTGTACCTGCTTCACCTTATCTCCCTCATTCCCTCTCCACTCATCCCTACAGGTATAAATAACCCAAAAAACACATAGCTATGTCTGTGACACAGCCATGCTGTGTCAGTGTCTGCTGTGCCAGTTTCCCCATCTGCTGCCTCCCTGCCCCACGCTGCATGTCCAACACGCGCTCCCATCATGCTGAGTTGAATAAGGTGGGAACACACATTTGAAATGAGGCAAAAGCTGAAGCCCTCTGCTGAATCTAAGACCTAAGTCGTGACACTGATCCTGAACAGGCAATTGTGCCTTTACAATGGACAAAAGCCATTTCACAATGCAAATGCTGGCTATTAATGAGTCTAATAGACGCAGGTGTGAAAGTCACTCAAACAGCAATGTCCAGTGCTGCCTGCCAATGTAGAAAGATATCTGCTTGATCTTCCTGTGACCAGGCTAAAGGCTACTGCCTTGCATAAGCCCAAAATGCACATTGATTCAATTTCCCATCACTATCCTGGAGTTTCTTAGGAAATGAGACATTTGCTGAAAAGAAATAAAGCAATCATTAGAAATGCTAGTCATTAACAGTGTGAACCTTCATATTCACCTGCCAAGACATTGGTAGCGACTCAGCAATGTTGTTCCCTGAGCACTGACTGTTGGGTTTTAATTACATTGTTCTATTAGAGCTGTTCAAATCAACCATTTGAGAACTGTCTGGCTGCTGTAGGACAAAAATAATAATAATTTGACCTTGACATACTCTTCCTTCTCTTTGTCCTAATACTCTTTGGAGGCAATCATTCATACAAAATATATCTTGTATATAGTCTGTCACTCTTCCTCCTGCAGTCCTTGTAGGATCAAAACAGGGTGTTCAAGCTCCTTTATACTGACTTTACTCAGCACCTAAATACTGATATTCCTGTGGATGCTCTGTAAGTGTTCTCAGGCTGGTGTTTCCTACCATGGCTCTACACCTGTGAGAGTTTGGCCATCATGTGTGTTACCTTCTTCATGCTTTACTACCTTGACTATATAAGTCTTTATTAACACTTAGAGTCTGTTTGGTCTCCCATCTACTTTCATGCAATAAAGTCCCCTAGTAGTCAAATGCAATAATGTTCCAAAATGTCAAGACTGTATAGCTCTCTTATTATCAGAATAGGTCTGCTTTTCCCTATTCCATCCCTAAGCCACAGAAATGAAAGGCAGACAGACAGGTTTTGGAAGTCAAAAGACAAGTTCAAGCCAGTCTCTCGTGGCATACCTCCCTGAGAAGTTACTGTCTTCATCTCAGCTGACATCATCTTGACAGTTAATGAGACTATCCAAGTTTTGAAAATGAAATAAAGTTATGAGTGCACTGATCCCAAGCCCCAAAAGATGGGGTTTTTTAAGTAGTGGCCAATTCTGTTACCAGTCCTCCAAGATACTGCAGCTGGTAATTGAGTTTGAGCATAGAAGCAGCTTATTGCAACATTATCTCTTAGCAAGAGTTTAAATACCACATCAGAAGCAACACAAATGGAGAGAAACTAGGTCTGTAGTAAAAATGTAAACAATATCATTTATGCTCCCTTTCCCCATTAAAAAAAACAAAAACAAAAACAGAAACAATTATATCAGGTCCTTAAAATTTAACCATGGAATATTTTGATTCCATGGACAAATAACTGAATGCATAAATATTTATTTATATTTGAAAAGGCCACCATGCTGTGAATAGCAATTTGGTTTACTGATCTTATTCCATACCCCATAATCCTAAATTAGACTCTATGGATATGGTACATATACTAGTCTCTACCCTTAGCTGAAAAATAGAGTTCATTATGGGAACTTTTGCCTACAAAGTATCCTGAGGGGCTTAGTACGTTTGGCGAAGCTATCTCACATCAGAGTACAATGGCAGCATAGGAAATGAAAATGCATTTCCTCTGGCAGCATCTCCAGATGAATTCTTTGGGGTGTTTGGGATTTGA
>VYXD01003724.1:161531-182967 GCA_013397195.1 Hylia prasina
ATTCTCCATAGACACGACATTTGTTTCATGAAAAAACATTGAGCTCAAGCACTAAATTTCTCTGAAGAAACAGCTTGATTTCATTCTAAGTGGTGATTAAGACCCCAGAGGAGAGGCTTTCTCCAAAATGCAGCCACCCACCCGTCCCCCAGATTTCTTTAGCCAAAGAAGTGCTATGAAGAATAAGATCGTCACGACCTTGTGGAGGAGTCTCAGTAAGATTCTTGTGATCATCCTGCTTGGCTCCAAGTCATATGCAGGAGCAATAGCTTCCAGTTTCATCCACAGCCACATTCCCAAGGACAGTCAGGGAGACCACAAGGAAAATGAGCATTTTGTGTAACTGCTGCCCATGTGCAATATTCACACATATGGCACGCCTTGTCAACAGAATGGTGATCTATTTTTTTTTTATTTGTTACCAACATGAATTCAATTCTGGGTAGTGCCCCTGAGGGGAGGAAAAAAACCAAAACCCACCTCAAAAATAACCTGTGCCTCTCCCATTACTATCCCTTTAGTTATCTTGTCCCCTACTGCCACAAGAGACCTGCCATTAGCAAATTCCCAAACTACTCATTTATTTCCAGAGCTGTGCTGTGAAGCTTCATTCTTCAAACAAATCCAAGAGCTTCATGAGTTGAGCTATTGTGGATTTTTCCCTGTGACTGCAAATGGGAATGGTCTGTACAAATAAAAGCCCAGATCTCTCTGCTATTACAAATAAAAGAGTCTGGGTGAAATATCTGCTGAGGTATATATTTTATGTGTTTTCTTTAACTGTCCATCCAAAAAGTGCTGAGTGATGGTCGGGTGCTGTTAAGAGGCACTGATAATAGCCTTACATTTATAAAGTACCATCCATCCAGATGGGCTCCCAAAGTACTTTATAAACTTTACTAACTGGTTGTTCTAGCTCCACACATCACCTTATATCTATCCATCTGTTCACAGCAGTATCCTTACACAGAGCACTTCTTTCACCACTAAAGGGTGGGTATTCCAGATTTGGGATGTAGCTGATGTTTAAGAGCTCAGATCACTGTGGATAACAATTCCGTGGCTTAGCCCTGCTTCTCTTCCTGCTCTGTTGACTTCAGCACGAACTAAAACTGGAGAGCAAAAAATGAAGCTGCTGCGGAATCAGGTCAAAAAGAGATGAGGTGATTTTTTGTGTAGTAAAGCAGAGTAAGGCACCTCATTGCAAGCAGCCACTTACATATTCAAAGTTTATGTAGATGTGTGGGGAAGCTCACAAGTTCATGGAAAATCTTGATTCCATATCCACCTCTGCCACAGAAATATGCAATGTCTCTGGGGAGATTACTGTTGGCAGACCTAGATCCCCTAAGGTCACAGCTGGATTTGGGGTGTCTGTGTAAATTTTCCTATAACAATGCCCACACAGAAGACCCAGCAGCAGGGCTTCTTGTCTGGGCAGTGACACGCCCAACAGGACATCATCAGAGAATGTTGCCTCTGTAATCTTCCACTGGCTTATTGCAAGGAATTTGCTCAGATTTTCATTGCTCTTTACTACCTGGATTGCCATAAAATCCTGAGTTGAAACTACAACTGCACCACCAACACAGAACTGTAAGTCAGTATTTGGAGCTACCAGTTTTGCAATTAAAATATCTAATGAGGGAATGGTGATGGTAAAGCCACCATGCTGGGAGAAGGAGACAGTGAGGGGTCTGCTGTGAGTCTCTGTGAGCCCCAGGGGACTTTTCTCCCCAGGTGAAGTGGGAAAGATTTTTGCAGTGCTTCCTCATCCCAGAAACTGTTTAAACAAGGAGTACCTGTGTCACTTGACACAGCCCTCTGACAGTTCTGTTCACATTTGGTTGGGGTTTAGATCAAAATTAGATTCTGTTAAATTTTGGGTTGCATTTGGCTATAGGAGGTATTTAGATTAGACAGCCTGTGCTCTTCTGAAATATACTCAAAAAGCAACATGATCGTGACTGGTTAGGCTATGATATTTTTTTTTCTTCTTAGTCCAGAGGATATGTTCAGACAACAATCTACATTTGCGTGAAATTAAGATCCGTCCAGCACCCTGTAAAAAAACTGAACTAAAAGATTAATTGTTATCCATGATTACCATATTATTTATTGTTATTGTGTGATGTTGACTATGTTTGGAACAGATGGGAATCCAATTAGCTTAGTTCTGCCTTTGTCATTGGATGAGACATTAATTTCAGGGCCACTCTCCACCTTGTCTGAATAGCTACGAGAAAAGATATACGCTCGTGGAACTTCATGTTTTTGAGACTGTTTGTCATATATTTTGTTTTCTCATGAAAGAACAGTACTGGCTCCTAAGCAACAGAATAGCTGTGTTTATATGTACATTTATCTATATATATGCACATACATACATAGAGAGAGGGAGTTGTTTACCCAAGGACAAGAGTCCTCAACAGACTGGCTTTCAACTGAGAGTAATTCTATTAATTAGGGCTGCAGATACCATCCCCCTTCTGCTTCCCCCACCTTACCCCTCCTTTTCTTTCCTCTGTTGCAACTATTACTATTTTTAATTAACGTGCCAAAATGTTCACTTCTAACTATAACAAGAAAAGAGAAAGACAAAAGGGCAGAGGCAGGGAGAGGAGCTCTGGAGAGAAAGGCAATTTGTTTGACTAACCCTTTCAGAAGAAGACAGGCTTGTCAATGATTTCTGTTCAGGATGGTATCCCATAGCCGGGGGAGGGAGCAGAAAAGCTTTTTAATGGGGCTTTTCTCTCAGCCAGGAATAATCATGCCCAAAGAGAAGTCTTAAAGCAGCCTTCTGCTTAGAGGCAGTTCTGTTACACATCACAGAGGTATTTCTTTTTCTTCTTTTTAACATCTCCTCCTTTTTCTTTTCCCCTATTTTTAAGGTGTTATGAATCCTCAGTCTAGGAATTATCTCTCAATTCAACTATATTTTTATGCTGTATTGATTATTAGGTTATTTCTCCACCACAAATCCCTATCCCTGGATTTTAAATGTTACAACATTTGATGTAATCCCCACACTTCAAAACTGATATCCAGACACCACAGTAAATATTTAGGGTTCAAGGTTGCCTTTCTGTTCTTCATCTTTGAAAGAGTTTGTGGTTAATTGAATATTTGTGAAAGGGGAAGGTGATTAAATGTTCATTGTACAAAAACAGAAGTGTAAAAGACAATACTGGGATAGAGATATAAACACAACATCAGCACTGGAAAAAGTGTAGATTTTGGACATGCATGGGTATGAAATGAGGATTTTCATACACAATAAATTCTATGAAATACATGCCTTTATTGTTGCTGTTTTATTTAAGTTGACGTTGTCCGTGTGTTGATGAAATACCAGGGGAGCTGAGTTCAGGAAAGAAAATCAGTTTTTAACTAAAAGAATGATTTTGCCTTTGCTAATGTTATCATTCTTCATGGATAATGTTAATAATTCTAAATGTTGCCAGAAACTGGAAAAAATACTTTGCTTATTTTAGGTTTTTTGTTGAATCTTTTCCTTCCTAAGTCTCCTTCCTATCCCTTCCCATCCCTTCTCAAAATACGTGGGAAAAATTAAAAACATGAGAAACTAGTGTGTTATGAGCCCCATCCTTCCCAGTTCTGAGGAGATGTGAGTTTTTAAAGCTTCCAGCTGGCATCTACCAGCCTTTCAAGACAAGCTGCAGATCTGGAGCCCACTGCTCCCGTGGTCCCTGATTCAAACTCAGTGGTTTTGTCAAGAGGGTGGTGACTACTTTTGCACACATACAAATTGGCAGTTTTCTGAACCACTGTGCGCAGAAATCCTTGACTCCTATTCATATGCATCAGGCAGTGTCTCTCATTTCAAATGACATTGGCTTATTTGACTTTCAAATGAGAAAACTAAGTATCGTGAACAGATGAAGAGATAATCAAAACATCTTTGTTCAGGTTTTTCGAAACTGGTTTTGAAAACTGAAACTCCTGAGCCATTCTGCCAGTTCTCACAATATTTTTATCATTAAAAAAACAACATTTGCTAATGGGTTTCCTCAGTCTCCTGCCTTTGGAGGTATGTGAATTGGTGCTGATTCACCTTAATAATAATTAAATGTAACTTACATTTCTATCAACCCGTATTTGTACAAAAGCTTGAACAATATTCACTTTCAAATGGAGAAGAATTCAGAATCTGAGCTATTTCTAAGCCAATTCTCAGCACTGACAACAGTGCTGCAAGAGCCACCCTTGCTTTGAAAATATTGGTGTAAAATCAAAAGTAATATAATAACGGCAGAAACACGTAATAGTGAAAAACCTTCCTGGATCAGGAACTTTGATCCCTTACCACTGCATGAACTTGTCAAGGTTCGTCTTGAACATGATCTTATAACTTGCTCCTCACTTTTCCAGCTAGGCTTATTGTTGATGAGAGATAATCATCTTCCTAATTTCCAGGCTAAATATATTCGTAGATGGTTGGTCTATTTCCTCATCCCAAAGAATTTATATTAATGACTGGTTAATTGTTAATTTAATTAGTCTTTGTAATTATTCTTAACTGTAAGCTGCAATTTCACTCCCTTTTTGCATATTTGCATTGTTATCTGTGTATATTCACTCTCCAGGCTGTTTTGGTGAGCTTTGGTTGATCAGCAAAACGGTATGGTGAATGTGCTTCATTTTCCCAATTCAATAAGCAGACACATCTCTGTGAGAAAAAGGAGTACTCATCTTCTTTTCATAGTTGAATATATGTCTTGGAATTTTGGGTTTTCTTGAATATTCTTTGCTACAGAGAACCATTTCACAGTTTCACAAAATAGGTAAAGAAAATGTTATAAGCAACTCAGTCCTGTCCTCTGAAAAGGGAATTTACCTTCTCACACCACTCTTGCTGTGTTATCTTCTACAAATGGCTGCATTTCAGCAATGCCATGCACAAATTTCTTAGGAATTTAGTGTACTGTAAAGTACCACAGGACATTTTGGGATGTCATTGTGGGTATAGCTTGGTTGTGTCTAGACTGGTATTTTTTAAATCGACACCAGGGAATGGAATATTCTCAAGATAATAGCATTTCATAAGGATGGGTGGATGCTGTCAAGATGAGAAGGTCTAGCAGCATTTCCTAAGGGATTTCAGGGTCTTTGCCAGGCAATTCCAGAACTTCAGGCCTTGTTTGCTTATGTTTTGGTTTAATTATCTGGAGTGAAAGGACATCTTTGCTTTGTATTTGAACAGTGACACATCACCTGCCCTCTCTAACCCCCAGCTAACAGCATTATCTCCTCAGATCAAGTGAGAAAGGCCAGTGCTCTTGTTGCTGTGGGTGACAGGTTCAAACCCTTATTATCATCCATGACAGCACTTGTTATACTTCTTTTTTTATGAGTTTTTCACCCTCTCTTTTGGCTCCTTTACCCTGCAAGTCTTTGGTTCTTAGCTTTCATTTTACATCATTTCCCTTATCCTTCATCAGCAATCTTGCATTTCAATATTTGTATGGCTTGAACAGTTTTCCTTCAGGATTTAACTGACAAGCTCATGGTCAAATTTTTAAATCCATGGGGTTAATCTGGGTTTAATGTAAAATCAGAAGCATGTTACAGTCCAGTGCAAGCACACAGACCTCTGCTGCTGTCCTCTTTTTCTCTGGCCAGCAAGCTGGAGAAAGACACACAAACACAAATGCACACACCCCCAGGGCACAGACATATCCTGTTCCTTCAGCTCTATCTTCAGCATTATCAAAATTAACAAGTAGTCACCTTAATCCTGCTCACTCATCAAAAGCCCTCTTGTTCCTGTAGATCTGGATCCACAGCTATTGGCTTCTTATCTTGGAGGCAAAGTAAATAAAAGAAAGGCAAAGGAAAAAAAAAAAGACACCTTTCTACTCTTGCATAAGTTTCACACCAACCTTCTTGTTATTGATAAGTGGCTTAAAGCGCTGTCGGGAAATGAAAAAGTCACCCTGGTAAGATAACTTCTGGCCCTGGAAATTCCTGGCAAATTACTGTGCATCTCTGACTGGACACAGTTTCTCTTACTTTCTGCTTAGACTGAGGCAATCTGACACCCTGGATCACAGAGTGAGGTAACCCAGGGTAATGCCTTGCACTCACTAGAAGCATTTTATTAATTGATATTGGGCCTTCTCCCCAAGTTTCTCTCCTGCCATCACTTCTGTGTTTTGTTTTGACTGGCGTTCCCTATGCCAAGAGCAGAGAGAGGCACAAAATGTGAGATTTGACATTTTCTAGCCCAGGAAGAAAGGACATCTCAGGAGCTGTGTTGACTGGTAGTGCTCCACTAGCTGGTACCTGGTCTGAGCTGCTGTATGGAGGGACACCAGGGAGGATGTCAGTACAAAAGAGAGAGGAGATGCTGTAGGGTATGAGAGCAGTGGAGAAATGGCAGCTTTGATGAAGACTCTTCCCAGGACAGAGTGAGAGCATGGTTCTCTTGGGAATTAATGTGATGTAATCGTCCTGTGGAGTGTGAAGTTTGACCATGTGAATTAAGCCTGCTACTTTGCAGTGGGTGAGGAGATGTTGTTGCCTGTGCCACTGCTCCATAGTTTTTCTCAGGAGGTAGTGTTGCATTATTGTTGTTCCTGCTGCTGTTGTTTTAATCTTTCACAAGAGATTATACAAAACAGCCTCTCCATGAACCAGAACACATCTCTGGGGAATATGATGACAGCATCCATATCTTAAAAAGCCATAAAGTAGAGATGCACTGTAGAAAGTAGTCATTCCCAGTAATAAGTGCAGTGTGACATCCAGGAAAGATACCCTATTGTGACAAGTTTGAACACTAGTGCAACTCTGGAGAAAAGTACCTTTAAAACCACAGATGTTGCCATGCTTGTTATCTTAAAGGGTTTTCCTTCCCTAAATTACTCCTGCAGCCAGAACAAAGCCCATTAACCCTCGGAATACCATAGCCATTTCCAGGTGCTCCCCCAGCTGTGAATCTTAAAACTGATTCCTCTTGAAGCCTGCCTCACAGACGTCCTCCCTTAAAATAGCAGCTCTCCTGCATTTTGCCGGACTCACACTTTGGTGTACTCCAGCCCATGTGGACCCTGACCTTGACAGGTGAACAAGCTGAAAAAGAGTTTTTTTCTTCCCTGATCTCACGCAGAGATTAATTTCTGGACTATATATAGTAGACGTGAGGTCTGATAACAGGATTGTTTCAGGTCTTGCAGGAGCTGAGGCGGGAAGAGAGGATAACCAGAGTTCCCAGTCACAGAGGGACAGAAGCAGCCTTTAACTTTCCATTTGCAAAGTGTGCTGCACCTCAGAAAGACATTCATTAGCAATGGTTGTATTTTTATCTGGAGGTACAATCCTGCTGCATCACCCACGCTGCAGCCCACAAGATGGGAAGAGTAGGAAAGAGTTTTCTTGCTGTGTGACTCCACTAATCTGTTAGGAGAATTCAGGCCACTGAGTTTCAACTACATCAGGCACCTATATCCCTGGAGCTAGTCAGTGAAAGAACAAGAGACTCCCAAGTGTGATTGAGACTGCCTGAGCAAGATGACATGCAGGATCCTGTTTAGAGGAAGTGAATGGAAAACCCTGAGCAGAGTCAGGTCAGCCTCTCCAAATATGATGCTGTCTGCCTCAGTTTCCCCTCTCCGATCAGTGTGCAAATTATGCCAGCAGCCACTGCCCTCAGTTAGGTTTTATTAATGAACTCCAGAACCAATAAGTCCATAGATCCTGGAGAAGTGTCACTATTACAACCATCCATGACACGGGAAAGCACATTCCCAAGCAGGGACAGTGTGGAAGGCCTAATGAACATTAAGCAGAGCACTTGTTCAGCACTGGCTTTGTTGCTGCTGGCCAGCCTTGTCCTGACAGAGCTCCTGTCCAACCAGGGACATACATCCATTCATCATTAGTCCTAATGCAAGCTTGGGAGTTTTAAAGCTAGGGCTAAATCAGACCATCTTAATTTGCAGGCTTAATGCATTGCATATTATCCGTATCCTTCCTATGGGATTTATCTTGATTAAGTGCTAATTTGTAACTGGTGGTATACCCAATGAAGTGACTGATGAGAAGGGTGCCTGGGTTGAGAGTCTGTGTTTTGGCAGCAGTGCAGGCTGAAGATGGAAACTGCTGTTCCCACTGCAGACACTCAGGAAGGCAGCACATTTTATGCCCATCCCCATCAGCCTCATAGGCAGTGTCCAGAAGGGTTTCGCTTGGGTTATTCTTCAGCTGTGATGGAAGCCAGAAGTCTGCAATGGGAGAGAGGACCAGTCCTGTAAAGGTTTTTGGCCATGCTGTGGTATAGCCCCATGTGGGCAGAACAGTGCAGGTCAGAACAGATGTAGGTGCTCCAGATAACCAGGTGCAGGCAGCTTTTTACACACCCTGGGTGACACATCTTCGGTTGCCTGTTGGGCTCCTCCTGTCTGTGCCCAGGGCTGAGCTGCCTGCCCCATCCCCTGCAGTGACACCCTGCCCAGCCCCTACCTGTCTCACTGCCTCCACACAGTGTCCACCAAGAACCAGCTGGAGTAAATTGTTGAGTGGGTGAGACCATTTTAGACTCAATCACCGTCCCGATTTGACCACAAAAAACTGGCATAGCCTAACAGCAACATAAAAATATCTCTTTGAGATGGGCAGAGCTTTTCCAAGGAGCTGGGAAGCTCCTATTTCAGGATTGTTTTACTTTGTTGACCTTCATTTTGGAATCAGAAACAAATTTTCCATCTTCACCAGACACACCAAGTCTCAGATCAATCTACATCAACATGTAAATTTTACAGGATTTGAGGAGAAGTGACCTTTAAGCAGAAATGGGTTCTCAACTTTTGCTATCACAGCATTGGCATTTCACTAAAATAAAATCCTTTATTTCATCTGGCACTTTGGTATGTGAAACTGTGTCTGATTCTGTAGCCACCTGCCCACCCCCCACCCCCCAAATCATAATTACACACTGAATATATGCCTTAAACAAATCTTATACAGAGAAACAGACATACAGAATTCAGGTCAAGCTGTTTCATAGTCCTATTTTACAGAAGACTAAAATGAAACTTCACTCAAATTTCTCTGACGTGGTAATAGCAAACCCAGGGAAGGCATCCAAAAGTTTCAATTTATGTTTTCAGCTGTACAGAGGTGTTCCCAAATAGCATTTCTCCTTTTGACTGTTTTTCCTAATGCTAAAAATAGTGGACAATTTCCCAGCTGATGGGTGCTGCTTTCTTTTACTTGAGTAACTAATGACAGCATTTGAGGAGGAAGGGGGGCTTTATGTAAAAAAGAAGTTAATTAATTTTGGGGGTTTTAATCTCTTTTCTTTTGTACCAAACTATAAAACAAAAATTCTTTGGGAGCCAGAACATGTACCTTCAGTAATCGAAAGAGAGGCAAGGATCTGACTAATAGATATTACGTTCCATTATATGGTCTTGAAGTCAATAAACATTAGGTTACCTTCATGCAGTGAAAAAAGACCAGATTTATTAAAAAATCTTATCTGGAGGGTTTGCATTTCAATAGGATGTGAATTTGCATATTTTAACAATAATCTCCCATCATTCTGTCTGATCTGTGCTCAGTTGGCCATACAGATCACTTTATCTTGAATAGATTATCACCGGTTTAATAAACCCTTCATAATATGCAGGTATAACAATGGTACTTCATTGGATAAAGAAGGTATTAAAGTTCTTTTTCTGGAAATAGGGGTGGCCCAGCTAGTGATTAACTTTATATGTCTGTACATCCCTGTGCTGAATACCGATTGAAGGAGAGTATTCCCATTATTCACATTCAAAATGGACCAGCTCTTCAGAGCTCCTGTTAACTCCTCCTTGCCCATGGCAGCTGTGCAGAGGTGGGAGTTAAAAAAGCCAAGGCTACCAGGGATGTTATCTCCAGCAGTGGCCACTACCTGGAACATCAGGAAAAGCTGACATTCTTCCCCCAGGCTGAGTCTCTCACATGTACAGGATGATCAGTGCCAAGATGTCTCATGAAGGAGGCACCATCTCAGTTCTAGGTGGAACTAGGGTCAATGCACTGCTCAGCAAAGGGCCAAAAAGGCTTTTAGGCAAAAAATCTTACACAACCTGTTTTCAGTTAAAAATCAGCATTATTCTTGCTTTTCTCTTCTCATGGGCTTTTAGTAACTTGCCATTTCAACTTTCCACACAGAAGTTAATTTTCCACTGTTTGCCCTTTTCGAGGGATGAGTCCATCCCACAGCTCCCATGTCTCAGTTTGTCATCTCAGACTGTTTGGTTGGGAGAAGAACACTCAGACCCTCGGCAGGAGCACCAAGGAGTCTCTGCCAAACCACCGGGCTACCTTTTGCCTCCTGCAGTTTCCACGGAGACAGACTATTATTTACATATGCCTGCAGTTCCAGGCTCCTGACCACCCTTCTCATGAGACACAGGGCAGACCATAAGTACCAGTGCAGAAGTGACAGGGGAAAACATAATTTTCGTGTTGTCCTGCAATTTTTGTTTTCTTCATTTTTGTTTCTCTGTTGACATTTGCACCCTGACTTGAAAAAAACCTGATACTCTTCCTCTCCCGAATACCCAGTACAAAGCAGGCAGCTGTGAGCGTTAACTGTGCACACATACAGCTTAGACAACCCGCAGGCTACTGTGGCATTGAGCCCGAGCTTGTAGACCTTAATGAGAGATAATGTTTGCTCAGGACCAGATCTGTGGTCATGCAGCCTTGGGATCTGGGCTGCCTCACATCTGACCAGCTGGGAGCGAAGGAATAATGAATTTAGGGGCTGAGTGTGTATGCATGTATGAGAAATAGAGAGTATGTCACACACGCATTCCCCAAGACACTTCTGAGAGCAACTAGAACTTTTCACACTCTCTCCCTCCCCTGTTTTCTTTCTCTCTGCTCAAGCTGCGTTCATACTTGCTTTTCCAAAGCTCCCATCAGGAGATTTTTGCTTCACAAGAGCCAACATGCCATTGTGCTGCCTGACAGTGGGAGCACAGCAAGGCTAGTGAATAATGGAAGGTTATTGACCTATAATAACCTGGCATTATTGACCATAAATGATTTAGTTAAAGCACACATGCGCACACACACACACACGCACACACTATCTCACATGAAGGAGCTGAATTTTGAATTTCCTTTGTTCAGCACTGGCTCAATGGAGCTTGTCACAGGGGCATTTTGGAGTGGCATGAAATTAATGTTAATCAACACATCTCTGAGGATCCTCTAAATAAGATTAGTGTGGGGAATAAGAACAATACTGGAGCAAAAAAGCAGATTTTCCTGGGTCTTTACTTGCGGCTCCATGAGAGTACAAACCTGAACTTCAGCAGAGTTCACAGATTTAAAGCTCAAGAGGACAATTTTCGTTAAGCAGTGTGACCCCTGCCATAAGGCAGTCTAGAGACTAACTAGCAGGACCAATAACCTGCCACCAAACCAGAGCACAACATTTAGGGAGAAGGAAAAACATCCACTTTTGATGTCAGACTTCCCAATTTCCTATTATTTTTTCTTTCTGCTGAGCCAGCTGTTCCCCTCCAGAGTGCTGACATCAGGTCCTTTGGAGTCACAAAGTGTCAGTCGTCCTTCTGAAAAGCATACTCAGAGCTTATGGCTGGCCTCAGGTGCCCCACTGGATCCACAAGGTCAGACACCACCCCCCACCTGCCCTGATGAGACCCCAACACTTTCTTGTGCCTCAGTGGAAGCCTGTGAAAGTGCAGGTATCTGAGCTGCTGAGCTTGGCTGGGTCAGATGAAGATGTGAGCGAGTACTTGTTTAGCTGAGCCAGATTTCTGAACCAGGTATAACCCCTGCCACTTGCACAACTGCCATATGTCCTCCTAAGATGTCCATGTTTGTGTCAGCATCTGAATTTTGTGCCTGGCCCTTATTATGGAAAGTTCCTGCCCAGCTTTTGACAGATGAAACTTTGCAGCTCGGACCTGTTCCTTATTATCTATCAGTGCTCTTTGAACAGCCATAAAACCTTCTCATGAGCTTTGTGGGTGCTGTTCTTTATACACAAAATAGCCATGCTCACTGTGCCTGGCTTGCTTTGTTTTCTCAGGATCAGATGGATGCAAGGAAGGATTTCTTTGGTTTCAGATTTGCCTGACTGGGAGCTCTTGAGAGAGGATGCAAGAATAAAATTTTAACTCTCAACAGAGCTGACTCGTAGTAAGGAAGCAGCTATGAATTGGCAATTACAGCACAGGAAAGTGTCACAATGCAGGAATTCGTTCCCTTGCTTTTTCAAGATCAGGACAATACTCTCCTACTGACTCCAGCAGGCAATGGAAGCACCTGGAGCCGCTCCTGCAGTCAAAAATCACTGCAGACAGGCAGTCACTGAAGTCAGAGGTGCGATCCAGTCTGTGTACTGAGGAAACTAACTTTTGAGTACATTTTAAGTACCTAATGAAGCAGACTTCCCGGAGTAAATCCTTAATTTCTCCATCTAGGAAATTGGGTTTGCATAATTTAGTTGTTTAAATTTAGGCAGCCAAGAGCTCCCTCTGGAGGTCTCCAGGCAGCCCGTTCCTCAGCATGGGCACGACCAAGCACTTGCTTCAGAAAGACAGTTTCAAGATGTACCTATGATTTCGGCATAAGCTAAGTCTTTCCACTCAGGAAATAGGCCCTGCCCAAAATTTTCCAGTTTTTCCTCTAGTACTAGAGCTAAGTTAGGGTGCAAGACCAGCTAGAAAGGAAAAACTGAATTTCTCCCTGAAATCAGTCAAGGCAAATGATATCCTACGGTAGATCTGCTAGTCACAGTGGCAGCAGCACAGTGCTTTATCTGTATGTGCACACCATCACACACCTCTGTATACCCCCGAGACCAGCTCAGAATACCTGACTGTAGCAGGATGTGAACCAGCTCCCAGAATACCTGACTGTAGCAGGATGTGAACCAGCCCACAAGTTTTTCAAGGGGGGCAGAGATGGGAGTGCTGGCCTCCTAATTCCCTCATGGAATAAAACTGTCTGGGGAAGTTCAGCCTAAACACTGGGAAAATGTTCTTCACTGAGTGGGTGTCTGGTCACTGGGACAGGCTCAAAAGAGCACCAAGACTGTCATAGTTAAAGGAGCATCTAAGCAATGCTCCAAGTCATATATACAAAGGTTAGGTACACTTCAGTGATCATTATAGGTCCCTTACATCTCTAGATTTTCCATGATTCCATGGCTTTCAGCTTGTCCTTCCTTCCACTCAGTGTAAGGGACTGTTATACCAGCATTATCTGTGCCTTGATGCCTTGGATTCATAGAGCGTCCAACAAATATAAATTCCCCTTTGCACACACCCCATTTAATCAAAACCTTGCTGGTGTAAGCAATCTGTTTTATTAAATTACCAACCTATGAAGCCATTAACTCAATTAGAAGCAGCCGTTCTGTAGTCTTCAACAACCAAGGAGTAATATTGCAGTGGTAGACGTTATGCAAGTATGCCACGTTACAATAACAGTAAGAGCTCATATAGCATCTTAAAACTTTACAATTTTGTAGGAATACTATCTAATTAATCCTCACAATGGGCCCTGAAGGTAAAGATTACTGTCTAACCCCTTTTTCCATGGAGGAAACTTAGTGAGGAAGGAGATGATAGGTAATAGACTTTGGAAGAGTGTACAAGGCTGTATCTTTCCACAGTCTGCATTCACAGTAAAAAGGTTCCCGAAATTGCTGCTTTCCTTCAGAGCAAATAAACACCAAGTGACCATTTTCTTGTTTCTGGTCTCCATATTGTAATGTGTAATGGATTGAGTTAATTTAATTTTTTTTTCTTTTTGGAAGATGTAGGGGTGATAGTGTAAAGGTAAGTAACACCAAAGTATTACTAAGTTTAACATTAAAAGATAATAATACAAAAATAGAGATTATAAATAGGAAAAGGAGCTGGACTTGATTTGAATTTGAAAAAGAAGTGACAGATTTAGGATCAGTATACATTTTTAGCAAAATACTGAGAGAAAAAAAGCTGAAAACAGTGAAAATCAAATAATGTTTCTAATAATTAGCATTGCCAATCATAAAGATTCACCAGTCATCAATTATCTCGAGTAATCCTGCATGAGAAAATAATATAAATAAGAGAAAATTTGTTTTCACATTTTTGTTTTCTTTGAGTGATATTTTAAGCATAAAAGATTTTCTTTTACTCTGGAATTAAAACTCTAGTTAAAAAGTTGCTCAGGTCCAGAAGTTGACGATTTAAGAAAAGCACCATATGTCAGGAGATTAATGGTAAAGCCCCAAAAGCTAGAAGCTCTGGCAGTGCTTGTAAGCAGGGTTAGATGAGGGCTACCTTTAAATGCGGAGAAGTTTGCATTTTACCCTTATTCAAAGAAGTAATGCGTAGTTTATTTAAAGTAGATGATTTTTTAAAAAAAAAAGGCCCTATGATTGTTCTCAGTGGTGATGGCTCCATTTTATGTCCTTTCATATTTACACCATGTAGCACCCAATTCACACTGCAGAGAGAGAAAGTACAGTCTGGCCCAAATTTTCAAATACGCTCAGCACCCAGTGGACAGATAATTAAAAATCTTTTAATTATCTGTCTATGCATTTGAGAACATCTTGCATTTGAAACTGAAGGCTCCATAAGTAGTGTGATTTCTTGCCTGGCTTCCCCCTCTGCATTTCTTTTTGCTCTCAGCATCACATCTCAAGACTATCTCTGTACTGTGATTTTGCACAGATCCTGCTAGGAAGCACAAGCCTTGTTCTCCCCTGAACTGGCTCAGACATGTCAGGGTTGCTCAGGCTTGCTCCCCATCTACTCAGGAGCACCAGAGCCCAGGAGCCCAGACACACACGCTGCAAAAGGTTAATGGCCACGGCCACCAGAAAGTTTATAGCTGAACTTCTCCTGTCTCTGAAAAACGCTCCCTCTTCAGTCACAGCACTAGCAAGGGAAGGAGGGGGGTGAGTGCTGCTGGATGCAGTTCCCAGTAAGGCCCCTCTGCTTTGCCTCTTCCAGCTTAATCCAAGCTGAATATTCTGTGCGAGCAAGTGAGGGGGTCAAGCTTTCAAGCAAGTGGGAATGGGGGTGATGAGGAAGGGAGTAAATAACTTTAAATAACTTGGAGCTATTGGCTGTAATGCCAGAGGTGGCATGCTGCTTCCGGCCACTAACACATGTGGACAGGTGAACCTTTACACCAAATCAATCATCATATTTATTCTAATTGTATCGTAATAGTCCCCCAGGAGCTCAGTTCAAATGAGCTTGACATTATTAAAATTTTAATGCCCAGTTTTCATAGCTGAATGAATATTTAAAGGGTATGTCCCATGCTTAAGTTATGATGTTGAAGAAATTAATGGAATGTCTTGTTTAATGCTTTGGTACATGTTGCTTTAAAAAAAAAAAAAAGTGGTTGTTCAAGGCAGAAAGAAAGAAAGGCAGTATTTAGGCATAATTAGAGGAGGAGAACATCCGTGATGCATTAGTATCAGACATCAGTTTTGTTGGATAGCTCTCAGCAGAGGGGAAATATTTATCATGCAGGAGGGGGCAAGTCAGGGTGCAGTCAGGGATCAGAACAGAAGCAGCTCCACACGAATGACAGATCAGATACCAGTTTCTGGGAGTCTCTGACCACATCCCTACATTTTGGAATGAGCTTGCTAAACTTTGTTGCCTGGAACAGAGAGAGAAAATCACCTTTGTTACCCAACCAGGGTGTTTGTTTATTTTAAGTACCCAGATCAACTTTGAAGGATGGCATAATTAATCAGCAAGACTCATCAGTCTGGTAATTATGTTACAGATAATTGTCAAAACATAGGACCAGATGATACCAGTTATACATAGATGGGAGTGAGAGATAGCTCCTTTTGCACTGGGGGGGCTGACACTGCCTGAAACTGGTACAGAGAATTGCACTGGGTGCCTGAAGTCTGGAATGACTGTGGGGTTTTGATTCAGTGTTTGTGTCTGGGGTTTTTTCAAGCCTCCTATCTTTTTCCCAATTCAAGAAATATTTTGGAATCTATGGATTTTTGGTTTTCCCCTTTTTGAAGACTCTACTAAAATTTGTGAGGTCTCAGCTTGTTCTTATTCATTTACTGATAGAAACTGAGAACTAACTTGAGCATCTGGATGGGCTTAAAATCAAACCCCATATGCATTTCCTAGCTGTGAAGGAGGGTAGAAGAAAAAGGTAATACTCTAAGTCCCTTCACAGAAGATTTTCTCTGAAGGGGCACTATCATGATTAAGATAATCTTATTCTTCCTCTGAGTCTTTGTTTGTTTGGTTTTGTTTTTGTAAAATTTTTTTTTATTTTCCTTTTGCCAGCTCAGGAGCCACATCCCTGATCCTGTGCACAGCTAAAGGGGCTTATCATCAGAACAAAGTGTTCACACATCTAATTGGAGGTGTGACTTCAAACCAGCTTAGACAAGTCAGTGGATAAGGTGTCATGGCTGCTGGGAGTTCTTCTGCTCAAACGGAACTTGTTTCAGGCTGTCTAAAAAAAAAAAAATAAACTTTATTTGTTTGTTAATATAACTGAAAGGAGAACACAACCATAACACCTGCGTAGGATAGGAATATGTCTTGAGAAGGAAGCTCTGCACTTTGGAAATGCCAGAGCATTCTACTTGGAGTAGATTTAGGTCTGGGCCTTCTGTGGATCAGAACTGAGGTAATGGACTGATATCTGTTATACTGTAGCAAGCATGTGACTTTAACCTTCGGAAAAAGGGAAATTAGCGTATGATGAAGAGAGTGAACACACTAACCTTGAAAGCAGGACCAGTGATGGGGGAAAAACACTTTCCGGCTCAGGATCTAGTCTAGTACCAAGGACAACCCTGATAGCAATCTTAACTTGCTGAGAGCCTCTTTCAGTTCTTGGGGAGGCTCTGAAGCTACCTGCACATTTAGATCCATGAGAGAGCCCGTATTTCATGGTCCTGGCAATGGGTGAAAGCAGCTAGTTAATTTACAGAGCTTAGTCAGTTGTTTGTTAAATGGCAGCGCTGTAGAAAGCATTTCTCCACAGGCAAAAGGGCTGGCTATGGTTCTTATCTTTGTGGCCAGACTTACAAAGCTACAAGCACAGAAGGTCTAATCTTCTTGGATGGACAGTGGCCAAGGTCTTTTTGCACTCAAAGCACTGAAGTCAGTGGAGCTTGGCCTTTCTTAAAGTCTGCAGAGTCAAGCCAACCAACCATTAGTGGCAAAGGCAACGTTTGGGTCTTGCTTCAGAAGAAGAGATAAAGCCTGGAGAGGAAAGACCACAGCAGGAAAGTTCCAATAGCCAGAGGTGATGGGCTCAGGATAAGGGAGAGACAAGAGCAGATGTTCATGTCCTAGTGAGGGAACGAGGGTTATGTCTACAATGCCTTCAGGGATACAACTGTCTCTCTCTGACCTAATTGCTGCCCTGCCCCTGTCCATGCTGAGGAGTCCCCTGGCCTCTGTGTGACCAAGGTGTGCCCCACATGCAGAGAACACCCCACCTGCCCAACAGACAGCGGCAGAATAGCACCAAGAGCACCTATGGGACCACTGGGATGTCAGGTCTGAGGGGAAGCTTCCAGCTGGGAGGTGCAGGGAGAGAGATCTGCAACCAAAAACACATTAGCTGAGTACACACTGCAAAACCCATCCAGAACACTCAGCACGTGTTCTCATCACTCATTTAAATGCTGTGATGCCTTGTACATGGATTTTAGCCATCAGCAGAGTAAGGATCCATGCTTGTTAGTGTCTTTGTTGCATCCATATGGACTACCTTCATATTCTGGGGGAAATGGAGTCCTCAGTCTGGAGGAAAGGAGGCTCAGGGGAGACCTTGTCACTCTCTAAAACTATCTGGAAGGGGATCATTGCCAGGTGGAGGTTGATCTCTTCTCCCAGGACAAGAGGAAATGGTCTAAGTTGTACTAGGGGAGGTTGAAGTTGGATATTAGGAAACATTTCTTCGCCAAGAAAAGTGACGGAGCCATCATCCCTGGAAGTGTTCAAAAACTTGTAGATGGAATATTTGGGGGCATGGTTTAATGGAGGCACAGACTTGTCAGTGTGCTATTAGCAGTTGGATTTGGTGATCCTAGAGATCTTCTCCAACATTAATTATTCCATCATTATATGGCTTTGAAGGAGTTTGGGATCACAGTGTCTAGGCTGAAAGAGAATGAAGTTTCTTTCTACTTAATACTTGCTAAGTTGGCTAATATAAAAAGTTAAGGATAGAGAAGAATGATTTTTGATAGAAGGTATATGGCACATTTTAAAATTGGGTGCAAATTATCTTGAAATAAACTCAAGAGGGAAATCAGAAGAAAGATGGAATTGTGGAAGAATTTTTTCTACTGATACTCGGGAAGAAAGGGGAGAAAAGACAGCAAAAGACTGACTTAGTTTTGTATTCTAATTTTGATGTGTTTATGAACAGAATTTTACATTGCTCATCGTATCAGCAGGGAATGAGATTTAATGTGCAACATGCTCATTCTAGAATTATACCTCTGCTGTCAGGATACACATAGAAACAAACCTTAGCATGACCAGAGGGCCAGTCCTGGGACTTCTTACATGCTTGATTATATTCACTAAATGTTCAGAGACTTCTCACTCATGTGAGAGGTCTGAGGCCACAGACACGTTTTCAAAAGTCATCATCCACAAGATACCCTTCTTTTCCAGGAAAGAAAGGTCAAGTGCAGAAGTCAAGCAAGATCCATGAGTGCAACAAACACCCACCTGGGTGATCAGGGCATCATATTCTTTCTTTAGTCACTAAGGTCCTGTGTGGCAGCACAGTCTGGTGAGTGCAAACAGACCTATCAAACACCATTTTTAGAGTGCGACTGCCCAAAATTTTAGGGAATCTCCTGCTTTCTCGTTCACATGCAGATTTGCATATGAAACAATATTTATAAGATGCAAATATATATATAAAAAAACCCAAACAAAAACAAACAAACAAACAAAAAAACCCACACCAAAACAAACAAAAAAAACCCACCAACCACCAAAGGCAGTCTTGGCTCTCTCATTTTGGAAGATGAGGCTTCACTCCAAGCATCCTGTGTTTTGTCCTCAAACATGCTGAGGACTGATTTCTCCCTTTATCCTACCGCACTTCATTTAAAACCAGAGACACCATGAGATTGAGCGCTACATGCTCAGCTACCCCAAGAACAAACCAAATGGTTTGTTGTATTGGAAAGGCTCTAGTTGCCTATTAACACCATTAGCAGTTTCATCAAACCCAAGCTCAAACTGTTCTGTGAGGAAGAAGTTTTGTATTTGAAGCCACAGGCTTGTGCTCGTGAGCATGAACTGAACTGGAGCCCCTCCAGGTTCATCTGTACACAGGAGAAAAGGAGAAAGATGAATCAATAGTTAGATGGGGTATAATGTGTTTTATATGATTTATGGAAAACACTCTCAGAGAGCAGGGATGGCCGGTAGCAATCATTCTCAGGGGTAGGCACCAGAGCATTGACTGATTTGGAAAGGTCAGACCTTTCAATGGGTTTTTTTCATATTTCACACATTACCAGTTCAGGTCTTCTCCTCTGTTTGTGTACGTATCTATTGCACACATCTCAACAGATGGTGAGAGGGTGGCAGGGAGGAATTGAGTCCTTGACCAAGATGAAGTTTGGAATAGTCATTTCAGAGGCCATGCATTACTAGCAAGGTAAACCTATATGGTTTAGTTTGGGGGGATTTTAAACAAACTTTCTAAAATACTTTTTCACCTTACTCTTTCATTAATCCAACATTGTAGCAATTCAGAATGCCCACAATAAATGTGGTTAATGTGTAATTACACATCAATCCATGCAAACAACAGCACTTACCTCTATTCCCATGGGGGCAGATTTTTGCTCTATGCATTACAGCTGAAATAGACAAATACAGGAGTCTACTTGTGTAACTAACCTGTGGTGAAGAAACCTTCCTGATCCTGTAGCATTTGGAGAAATTTCCCTGAGCTGAGCACTTGAGCCCTAACTTTCTTTTCTTTGGAGAAAGGAGATTGCTTTGGATTCATGCTTATGGCTATGTAGTTTAGATCACTGTAATTCAATTATGTCACTCAGAATCAGGTACAGAGTGATTTACAGATGTTGAACTTTGCAATTACACATACACAATTCAATTGTAGGTGATTTTCTTGGATCTTCCAACTTTGACCCTGATATACTTTGCATTTCCTTAGGGCCCTCTATCAGGGCAGATTTTGTTCAATGCTTTAAAAATTATGACCCACTCCTACAAACACATTCCTGCCAATACCTTTGCTCACATAAATAGCTGTATTGAATTCAGAAGAATTACTATTGTGCACATGGCAGATTCAAAAAGACTCATGGCAGACTCAGTTGACAGAAATGGTCAAATGAAATTTCTCTTAGTGTTCTGGGCAGAGCAGGTATTAAACTATTCCTAGCAGATATTAAACTATTCCTAGCATCAATTAACATCTGAGCTACGTCATGAGAACATCAAGAAGTACATATTATTTTTAGGGAAGAAGTTGTTCTGGATGGATTTTTCTTTTTTTCCATGAAGCTAACCAGCAACTACAGAGATGCAGGGGTGCCCAATAAACATTTGCTAAGACCTGCTAGCTGGCATCCTTCATGACTAGGTCACAGCTGAGTTTCATCATTGATTTAGGGGCTGATGCCTGAAAAATACCAAACACAACCCAATGTCAGGAAGCATGAAGAGTTTGTTATTTGCCATTATATCTGTCCACATAATTCAAGCATAGAAATGACTGTATGTTTGTTTGTTTAGCTGGTTGGTTGGTTAAAACCAGAATTTAGATACTTTTTTTTCCCATCAACCACCTTCATAGTACATGATGATATCTTTATCTTCATTATGTAGAATAAAAAGTTGAGAAAGAGGCAGATGTAATAATGTACCCAAAATCACCCAGAAACCCAGCAGAGAGCTGGAAACAGGCCTTGCCAGAGGCTAGCACGTCTATTTTTTTACACTCTTTGGAAAATTCCAGAAAGATGGGCAGCAGAAATCCTTTCATCATGGTTTTTGATACAAAGCAAAGCCCCCAATATGTCCTCAAGGAGTATTCAATTTTTTTAAGACCTCTAAGGATGGTAGAAAGATTATTATTATTATTATTATTTAGATGATCACCAGGATAATCTTCCACAGTCCTATAAAACACACAAGCTCTAGAATAACCTTTTATCTCTTGAAGTGACATAATCCTTAAGCACAATCAGCAGATTATCTCCAACATACCTCTCTTCTGCTCGGCCATGATCTTCCTAACTGTTAGTGGCATTTAATTCATCTTCAGTAGTCTCCTCATCTTTTCCCTTTTTCTTCCTCTCTCAGAGCACATTTCAAGCTATTCAGGATATATCCATATTTTTCAGGGTTTATTTTCCATTTCTTTTTCTTTTTTT
>VYXD01003724.1:183008-205958 GCA_013397195.1 Hylia prasina
CTCTGTATTTGTCCATTCTCAAGTAGAGTTTTAGATCTACTTAAAAACACAAGGTACATTGATGAGCAATGAAAAAGTGGGTGAGACAAGAAGGAAAAGGGTGGTAGGAGCAGTGAAAGGAAGAAAGACGGAGACAGTGAGAAATCCACTGTCTCTGCTTCCTACTCTTCTTTCCCAGGTGATCCTTCTACCTGCTCTAAATTAATATCAAAGCCAGAGGGAGCAGAAAAAGGTTGGTGGGGGAAAAAAACGACAACCTTAGGAAAAGAAAAATCATGATGCAGAAAAGCGTCTGTCCCCTGTCTAATTCCTGCAGAAGCCTGTAGCTGATGGTGCTGAGAAAAATACAGCAGCAAGCTCTGACATTTCATTTCTGTGGAGAATTGAAAAAGGGCTTGCTATAATTCATCGCTTCTTGTAACTCAAACCCTTTTTGACAGGGGTACCTGCGCTGTCTTTTAACAGTGGCACCACAGTGGCTGTAATTGGACATGAAAAATGATGTTGTATTTCTACTTGCTGGGCGAATTGGGGTGGGGGTAGGTGGGGCAGTGGCAATTTGGTGTAAGATGGTGACATCTGGCATAATTTGGATGGGTAGGTTTTTAGCAAAAAAAGGGAAAAAAAAAACCCCAAAATGAAGGGTATGAGGCATAGTAAGGGTATGAGGCACATGACTACCCTGCCTAAGGTTTGCAAAGGTGATAGTAAAGGTGGTATTCAGCAGAGATGAACATGCAAAGAATCACAGGAAAATGAAAAATGTGATGCACATGAAATTCTAACTCCACCATCAACACAAATATTTATGGCATTTTTGGGAAAAGGACACACAGCCTCTCTTCCTGAAATGGGCCTATTGGCAGCTGCTGTGGTACTTCTTCCCAGTACAGATGGGTGACCTGAGCCACAGGCCTTTCCTAACTCCACATCAGGAACACAGTTGTGAATAAAATTCTGGTGTGCCACTCTCTCACCACCTCTTTGAAAACTCTGCCTATATATGTAACAAGAGATCCAAATTAAGTTATTTGGTTCTTGGCTAAATCTTTGTGGTCCTCAGTGGTCCTAAGCACATCTTAAAATTGCTAAAAGTTGTTGTTGAGTGAAGCACTTCAAAGGAAATTTTTGGCCAGTTGGGACTTTGAATCATGAATGAGGATAAACATTGTCCTGATTTATAATGGTTTTATAACTATAGAGCATTCTGGTACCATGAAGTCAGACATCTCCATATTATGGAGAGAATAAAAAATTTTCATCAGGTCTTAAAGGAAGGTAGAGAATTCAAAGGGGCGATAAATGCTCTTGGGACTAACAAATGGTAAAACAGTTTACTCCTTTCACAGAGGCACCCCAACAGGGATAACACAGAACAAGGAAGCATGATCCTATTTCAAATGAGAGTAAAAAGAGCATCCATGAGCAGAGGAAAGAAGGACCAGTGAAAGGACAGGAGTGTTGCACATCCCAGAGGAAAGCCTAACAGAGTCCACTCACTCCATCTACCAGTTCAGATGTTGGGCCAATCTGCCTTAGGTCTTTTCCCGTGTAGCCAAATCCCTTTTGAAGCCTTCTAGTGACAGGGTTCAATAACACCTCACAGCCACATCTTTAATTCCACGGATCCCAGGTGGATTTTCTGATGATAAATATCAGATTTTCTGTCTGGCAAATACTATTTCTCCTGTGACACTCTCAGGGTCCACCAAGACAGGACAGATATTAAAGATGTCCATATAAATATTTCCCCAAACACTTCAGAAGGCTGTATTTTGGAGTATAAATTTTGGGTTCATTCCACTTAACTTATGGCCATTTTCAGATAAAGAATAAGCAGGGAACTTGAATATCTGAATTCCATTCTCCCCAAGAAGGCATTTCCCCAGACTGAGGAAGCTACACTGTTCTGCCATTTTATTTCCCCACTTAGCCCTTTTCTTGTCCCCCTGACAGCTCCTTGTTCCCAGAGTGTCTGTGTAAAAAATAAAATTCCATAGATGGAGAAAGGAAACGTAATTATTTTCCTCTCAGTGTTTCTCCCTATAATTGGTGTGTTTCTTGTCAAGATTATCTCAATTTGTATTATGGGCTCCGTTCAGGCAGCACTTTCTCTTTGGTCTATAAAGAAATTGTCAAGTGTATAAATCATAGTGCACATTAAATTACACTAGCCTTTTACTTATTAATTTCCCCAGTTTTTTCTTCCTCTGCTGGATGCTTATTCCCTCACTCTTTTTTTTCATTTTCTTCAGGCTTGACTTCTTTTTCTCACTAGTCAATCTCAGGAAAAACAAACAAACAAACAAACAAACACAAAGAACCAAACCAAAACAAAAAGAAACAAAATAAAACCACAACCAAAATCCAAAAAATATTTGTCTCCTTTCATTTTTGCCAAAGGGTTTGATGATGTTCTCTGCCTTGTGCAAACTGACTTCATTCAACTCAAAAAGAAGGATGAAGTCTGTATAGTCTTTCTCAAGGCAGTATCCCAAAGTTACTTGAGTTCAGTGCAAATTTTCATGGACTTCAGCACGCTTCAGAATCAGGACTTATGTGGGTAGATTTATGGGATGTTCTGCATCTCAAGGCTGTGTCCATTTGGACTCCAGACTTTGCCTCTCAAGGCTGTATGCTGTGCATCTCCCGTAAATTCCTGGCTACTGTGACGATTTCTCTTACTGACTGCTTGGGATGCAGGTTCTGGCATGAGCACCAGGGACCTCCAACCCCCCTCCTCTGACCACAGGAGTTGGATTAACCATGGGATCCACATCAGGAACTCACAATTTGTAATAAGGGTGCAAGTGTAAAAAGTAATCAAGTCTCGAGTCAGATGTTGGTACATGGATGGTCAACACCAGCCTGCTGCAAACACAAGCAGTCAGAGGTTGAACAGCTGAGGAAACAACTGAGTAATTTGGCTTCATTGTCCTGCACATGAGAAGCAAGATGGGGTTCACCTCAGCTAAGTCTAAATGCAAAGACAACCTCCATGATCAGTAGAGAGGAACAGGTACTGCAAAAGTCCATACACTGTTTAAGTCTCAAACACCAAGCTTAAGAGTGGCTAAAAGTTACACTTTCTATACCCTTGGAGTTACATGACATAGAATACTCTCCTCACCTGGGTGATGTCAGATCTTTAGGTGTATAACAGCTAGCTGCTCACATGTGGGTTTAAAGGGACCCCTTTTGCAGGATATCTGTCCTGCAGCTGCTTCATATATCTCCTCTAATATCTTGTGGTACCTATGTGAGCAACAGGTCTTTGCAGTGGCAGAATCAAGGGCTGATACAAGGTTTAACTATTCAAGGTTTAACCAGATTCTTTGTTGGTTTTAGCACTTCAGCTGTCTGGATTTTGTTGGATGATACAGGCATAGAGGAGAGCAGAAACTGCTCAGTAACATCTGTAGCCATTGATCCTTCTCTTCCAGAGTGTGAGTCTAACTGTAGTCAGTTTATGGATAAGTACATTTTCCTCTAGAGACAATACAGGAGGATTTTCTAAGCTCTTCATCATCTTAACCTACTGGTCAATCAGCTTGATAACTTGTTATTACTAAAAATGTGTGCAGAGCAATTAGAATAAATCTAAGTTATTATAAAGCACTTTCAAATAAAATAAAATAAAATAAAATAAAAAGGTGAAAATTAGGAGAAAAAAAAAAAAAGGGAAAAAAAAAACTAATGGCCTTGCTGCCCAACTGTGATTAGCCACAAATAAGGGATGGATATTATTCCCTGAAGGCATCCTGTGACATTCATTAGCCAATTTATGGTCTGATTTTATTGGGAAGACATATGTTAGGAGATTCCTATTGCCTTCTGACCTCATGCTCCTTGTGATGCTTGTTTGAACTTGTACTTTCTTTGTTGGTTGACAAATCAAAAAGATGTTTTCATTCTGTTCAGAGGTGGTCACTATATTTTGAATAGTCCATCTGCACAGGGTATTGATTGCTTTATGTGACAAGGAGTAAGAGGCAGGGAAGGGCTTTCAGATTAAATTCTTAGCTGGTTCTGATCCAGTCTGCATCTCTGGCTACTAAGAGGTGTGGTATATCCTCAACCCTGTTCTTCAGGCACCCACATCATGTTAGGCACTGCCAGTGAAGAACATTGTGAGCATCTGTTGCCCTCTCTCCTGGGAGTGAGAAGCTCTGGGCATAGTGATAGTCCCCAGTGATTTCATTGAGTGAGAGAGGGATAATTTGAATAACAGAAAACTTACTCATAGTACAGTGGCAAGGTTTTTAAACTTACTTATATTGTGATATGAGAAAGAAAAAAGATATCTGAAAAAGCAATAGAAGAAATCTGGTCCTCTACTCACAGAAAATTCTCAGTATTCAACACTCCTGAAGCATGTGGATAAATTAGATCCAAATCCTCTCCCCAAGTTTGAAATGGAGGCTGCTATGTTACACATGACTATCCTACTGAGCTAACAGTAGAAGTGGAATTAGCTTTTCAATTTCCTTTTCATCATGCCAATCTCAAGAAATATTTGCAATTTAAGTTTCACTGATCCTGATATTCTGACAAAGCATTTTTGCTCTCACGCACCAGTGTTTCCAGAGGATACTATTAGAAATTTTAAAAGTTATGTTTAAAATTTCATGACCTGTGTGAATTGAGTCAGATCCCCCTCCCAATGTGATTCAACAAAGCCACTGTCAGGTGAGAGGAGTGACACTGATTTATTTGCCTCAGACAAGCCACAGCCTGCACTCCCTGGTTAGTTCTTTGTTTACTAATTGCTTTTTTCCCCCTTTGTGGAGTAAATTCTGGTGCTAATTATGATGCGCAGTAAAGAAGCAAAGCAAGCCTCTGTATATGAAAGTTTGACTCCTCCATTAATTATATGTCTGTCTTTGTTTTTCCTTACAGATGAACAGACCGATCCAGGTGAAGCCAGCGGACAGCGAAAGCCGAGGAGGTAGTTGACTGCATTGCTTTCAGCCACAGTGCTAAATATAATTGTTGTCTCTGGCTTCTCTCAGGCAATGTGCTGATCAATTAGTAACGTAATCACTGCCAAAGAAATTCCCTCCGCAGCAAAGATTCTCTTTATTAAATCTCCTTTACTTCGTCACACTTTCCTCATATTCAATTATTATTTGATTTTAAAAGGCAGGCAGGTGCCAGCGATTGCCTGAGAAACAAATAACTGCCTTGTTAAGAACTGAAGCATCAGACACTGACTTAACAAAGTTTAACAGCAGTGGACAGCAATGGGGGTTTTTTCAGACCTATGTCATGCTGAGCTGTAGAGGTGTTTAATTTGGTTAGGATAAAGCAGATATATTATGGTTTCTCTAACCATGTTGTTCTGCTTGTACTGAAGCAACTCTCCATCTGGAAAAAGCAAATTCTGAGCTGGCATTGTTTTCTGCACCTGTATCAGCTTATATGGATAAACCTGTTGTGGAAACTGAAGACTTCTCTCAGACCCAGGGAGTTATTCAGGATTTGCGCAGGTGTAGCTGAAATCAGGAGCTGGTATTTTGCTTTTCCATTCTACACAGTGGATTTGGAAGGCTTTGTTAAGTGATTGTTCAATAGATCACCGGTGATGAGGTGTTTCCTGTAAAAGGTTTTTTACGTGAACTGATGTGGTGATACTTCACCATACTCTTCTAATAGGAGCCTGTTTGTCAGATCAAACACACAGATCACTGAGAGCATGTGAGATGGTCTGTTGTGCTGGATAAATTACCATCCTGCTATTTTTTTCTTGTATCTGTACATTTATATATATACACACACTTATATATAATGACATGTTCTCTTCCTCTCTATCCCTATCTCTTTAGGAAAAGAATAGAGAGCCTTTTCCTCATCTTTTCAGTAAAAACATCTAGTTCTTATGTATCAGATAGATGTGGGGGTAGATTTTGTCATTTAGTAATGATGTGGCTCTTAAATGTCTGAAAACTCTTATATTTCCACCATAAATATAAACTCTTCTTCATTTGTGGGATGACAATCTTTGTGCTGGCATTAGTGGAAATCTCCAGCAACAGCTACTAAAAGGAGAAAAATGCCTCACAGACAAAAGGCACCATGTTCTCTCTCTTTTCCTTTGAAAGCTGTGGATTTCAGGGACTTCGGCTGTGTCAGTGTGAGGCTGAAACTCTCAAGTCATTGACTCAAGTCATTGGAAGACTTTGTACGTAGCTTGTAGTCAAAGGGCTAGTGTTTCAGGCTGGTAAAACCACAGGTCTAGAGAGGCTCTGTAAGGAAGGCTTGTGGTACCATGTAATTGCAGAACAGGAGAGCTGAGCACTGGGAAAACACTAGAAATCTCAGGGATTAATATTGCACTTTCAGAGCCTCTCTAAAGAAAATTTGGGGGAATATGGTTAATACTGGGCAGAAAGTATCTGATGGGATCTGGCAAGTTCTGCATTCAAGGGGTGGGGCCATTTTTGACTTGCAACAATGACATGTCACATCCTACAGCATTGTCTAGTGATTTTTAATAGAACCAGGTCAATTTCTTTTCCTTTCCCTCCCTGATGATCTGGCTCTGTGTCTGAGTAGGATTGGGTAAGCTATGGGCAGTTGTCAATGCCAATCTTCTAGGGAAAAACAGAAAGGCGCAGCTGCCTGGGCAAATGAGGGGACATTATCCACATTCCAGTGGAGTTCATGCCGACAGCAAGAGTGAAGGGAGGGCCTTTTGTCCATTTAATTAGACATACCAAAAAATAATAATTAGGCTGGCCCATTTGCTTAGTGCGCCTACAGGGTATGTAGCTCCTGTAGCTCCCAATTTTTTTTTCTTTTTTTTTTCTTTTTTAATGCAGATCAGTAACAGAGAACACATGCCTGGCTTTCTGAGAAGGGTTTTCAAACTCCTTTGCTATGAGCAGCTGCTTTCAGGAGTGGTAGTTTGATCTGCAAAGGGCTCCAGTGGCAGCTTGATTCCAGATCATCACACCCGTGGTCCCCTCCCCATTGTATTTTTGCTAATTATCTCCCCATCTCACACAAACCTCACCTCTTCCCATCCAGTCTGCTCCCATATTTCTTCTGTCAGTGGTGATCACAATGCAGAGGCCAAGCTCTCATCATTGGTGTGAAAGACACGTTGTCCCAATTCCCCACTGAGAAACTGCTTCTGGGCTGGTGATGTTTCAGGACAGCATGGCTCAAGGACAGCTATGGGAGAAAAGAACAGTTGGCACCCAAGGGAGGCATTGTATGAAAACTTATGTTCTTCAAGAGCCCACTAGTTAAAGCAGGCACAGCAAACAGAATGCTTAAAAGGAGGCCATGTGTCTTAGGAGCACATCAAAAGGCTTCATTAGGGCTGCAAGATACAGGTTAACCTAAACAACAAAGAAACTTAAGTTGTAGCTTATTATACTCTGTCCATGTATCAGTTTAGAGCATGAAGCAGCTCTTCCACACAGCACAAGTCTTTGGTCTGCCCAAAATCCACACTCTGGATTATGGGGAATACACATCCTGGATTAAGAGGAATTCTGGTGCCAGGCCACAGTGTTAATGAAAAAATGCAGTGTTCTCTGAAACTGCAGTTTGCAAGGAGGTTTTTGCTGAAACAGGTGAACAGTGTTCTTGAGGAAGTGAGATTGTTTTCCTTGGGGACAAATACTTACATTTTGCTGAAAGATGAATCTTTGAATTTTTCCGGAAAAATTCCACAAGTAAAAGGTGATGAGAGGCACAAATTTATTCTCTCCCTCAACCAGACACAGCTCAGCTTTTCCTGTTTTTCTGGAGTCCAGATTTTTCTCCTCCAGTCTTTAAACCTCCCTATGTCTTAACTCTCAGTTAAACTGAAAGTGTGTGTCAGCATTTAGTGTGTGAGAGCTAGAATTTGGACTATCTAAGTTTGCGAAAATGTTCAGTATATTGTTTGGCAAAAATTACAGTCAACCCACCAAAATGGATATGCTGAGTGCCTTTTAATAGTTTCTCTGGGTTTATTATTTTTTGTTAATCTCCATATTGTACTAGGAGCATGACAAAGAGTGAAAACCTTTTTAAGCAAAAACTGGCATTATTTACATTTGCCTAATCCCATGGGAAATAGAAATTAAATGTCCTCAATATATTTCTCTAGGGAAATAGTCTAAATTACTGCGAAAATTTTGCATTTTACATCCTTGCCTGTTTGCACATGTATGTGCATAGTCAAGATACAAAGTGTTCTATAGGGGTACCCCTTCTATAAAATGCTACATGGAGATTCAAATACCTGATCAGAAGGTCAAAGTCCTTTGAGATTTTATAGAGACTTTAACACTAAAAGAAGTAATAGAATATGATAGAAAGCAAACAAGTCCATATTTTGCTCTGGAAAATCAGATTGTGAGTCTAGCTCTATTAAGGATATCTTATTGGAAAACCCTCATTGGCCTTTTTTTTGGACAAATTTTATCTTGACCATATGGAAAATACTTTGCCGGAGATTAGTTAGTCCAATATAGTTCTAGGGATGTAAGTTAGAACTCCGCATCAAAATTTTGCACATAAAAATCCCAACTAAACTGTTAGGATTTGCTATTATTTACATCTTGGTGGAGGTGGTTTTCCTTGGTTCCTTGTCTGATATTAAGTTCTAAAAATAGCCTGCAGATATCCATCACTTAAAGTTTCTCAAACTTGGAGAATGATCTGAAGTCTGTTTGATGGTCTGGGGCAAAAGTTTGGAGCCAGTTCTTATTTCATCCACAATATCTCCAGCTCTCACTAGGCAACTCTCACTGCAGCTGGCAGGGTTAACCTATGATAAACGCAGCCCTGAGGTCCCACTACGTTGTACAGGCAGTAACATTTTTTAAAAGGAAAGAACTCTCCTGCTGCTCCAGTTGCAGTCCATTAGTGATGCTTAGATGCTCCACTGCTTCCACATTCCTCTCAAAGGACAGAGGAAGGTCCGTGAAGGAAAACATGCAAAGATGTACATGGTGCACTACCCTGGCTCAGTGTAAATGTCACTACCAAAATGCGTTTCACAGTGCTTTTGGGTTCCTCCAGCATTTTGTGGAAGAGAAACACAAGGCTCTTGGATTAAAGAAAGGAAAAGTGATTTAGAGTTGAAAGTGGTTTAGAGTTGAAAGGGTGTACTGTCCTGCAGAGAGGGTGTTAAGAGGTTTACAGGAGAGGCTGTGGTGCATCATATTGCAGTGTTTTCTGCATGCAAAAAATCTACTGTTTCTGTCTGTGCTTTCAAGCAAATTATTTTTGTGCATGTTTGAGGGAGACGTGCTGTGTCATTTTTTGCTGTTTGGCAGCTGGAAGGCTTGGACTTCGTATTTCAACTAACTTGCAGCATTTCTCTACTTGCTACTTGATGTGCAGTGTCTGAAACTATCTCTTTGGTCATGGTTTATTCCAGATTCAGAGCAAAATGTTCAAGAACTGAATTACAGTTAACAGCAAAAAGTGTGCCTTGCTCATGCACAATGTTCTGCTTTTTTTATACCCTTCAGCTTACTAATGATGGGGTCAGAATGACCTCTCCACATTTTCAAAGCCCAATTTTCATTTGGGACAAAAGCCTGGGTCTAATTCTTACCATGCAGGTAGTTTCTAACTTGCTAGCTCTCTGCTGCAGGTGGCAGGGTAATCTGTCTTAGGACCCAGTAACTATTTTTTAGTCTGTTGTTTTCCATTTGACCCATCAGAATTACACAGCCTGTGTTGATGGCCAAAACCTCTCAGGAAGCTTCCCACCCAGGTACTAGCCAGATTCAGGCCTATTTAGGTGCTGCAGACAAGCAAGACTGGTTGCCTTCAGCTTAGTTTGGCTTCACACTGGTATAACAGCCCCACATGGAGTGATCTCCTTCCTCATTGGAAGCCCTTTGTAAAGAGTAAATTGGTTGCTCAGATCTTTAGACCAGAAAAGTCTGAAGAAGACATTTAAGGATAAGAAAGGAGAGGGCAGACTTGACAGAGCTCAGCATCTTCTCTTCTGCCCTGATGAAGTTTGGGCTGTACCTATGTGCAAGAAGTCCTGAAGTCTGGGGCTATGAATGTGTCAGAGCTGTACCTTTGCAGGTCTTATCTCTTCCTTAGTTCTGATCCACATGTGTTTCCTGTAGCATCAAGTTCTTTGAAAGACACTTTATTAGCTGTTTCCAATCTTTTACCTTAGAAAGACTTCCCACCCAATAGGCTGAAGATCAGGTGGAGGAAATATTCTCTTCCAAGGTGGCAATCCATACAACTGCCTTTATGTGGCCTGCCATAGCTTTTTCCTTAACTGCTCATCTTTTTTTTTCTCTTATGGTCTACACACATATTCAGCAGCAGCAAGCAGGTGGCACTGGCAAATTATTTAGGGAAGCAGACAACTTTCTCCCATCTCAGAGTTGGGGAAAAGGTCTCAATGAACACGTCTCCATTAACTCTTTCAACATCACAATGAGTGAAGTATGGCTCACGCTGATCTTTCATAGCTCAGGTAGAGAACAGAACAGACAGGGACTTGCAATGCTCATACCACACATGAATTTCAGCCTTTGCTGAAAATGTTGTACTGGAGATGCTGGCTACTAGTTGCAGAGCAACATTTTCAAATTGTATGAAGTCTGGATTCAAGATCTCTGAAAAAATAATTTCCCACACCCCGGGTCTCATATTCTTTCCCTCAGTGTTTACAACAGTTTAAAGAGCATCTCTCTCCCCCCTTGTCAACTCTTGCAGTTTGAAAGGATATTTCCAGCTCCATGTCAAATCCTCCTCCTAAGTCTCATACATCTCCTCTTCCAAAGATTTGTCCCAAACCTGGTCAGCTGGTTTTGACTTTTCTTTTAGGAGGCATTTGAAAAAAATACTCCCACATCCAAATCTAAATATTTTTTCTCCATTAATTACATAACAAATATTTTTCATTAGTGCTAAACTGTAGTATATCTGTGTGGATGATAAAGAGAAGGAATGACTGGTTAAAAACAAGCCTAATATTCTCTTAAAAAAGCCTACCAGAAGTGAAGATGAGCTCATGAATGAAAGGGGGAAAAATTAAACGAAAAATAAAGAATCTAGACAAAGATCTTGATATTAAATTGGGAGGCAGCTTTCTTGCCTCAGAGGCTGAGGAAGTGTCAGAACCAGCAGCAAAGCTTGGTGTCATTGTCAGAGGCTCCTGAGGAATGACTGCAGGAGATGCTGCAGTACTGGGAGAGATGTCAGTGCCTTGAAGAAGATTTGTCTGTCTTGTCAAGGGCTGGGGAAAGAGGTGGGCCCAGAACCACAACAGCCACTTAAGGTATCCCACAAATTTAAGCATCAGCCTGGAAACATGCCCATTGAATTTTATTTCAGGTCTGAACATCTCTTACGACCTGCAGTGTTTTTCCTTCAGCCCTAAGATAAACCTGATCTAGAAAGAACATTTTAGTACTCATGGAAATCTTTTCTTTCTGACTGTAGGGTTGTGGGGCTGATTACAGGCAATGGGAAATCAAAATATCTTGGTTTACTGTGGAATTTCAGCACTGTGTGACCCTATTGACAGCTGACATTCTGTTGTTCTCAGAAAGCTCTGTTTTCAAGCAGAGAGAATATACCAGCATGCAAATGGATCAGTTAATTCAAAGTGGCCCTGGATGACCCCATTCACGCTCTCCTCTCTCTGTTAAAACTTAATTCTGGGTGAGAAAAAGGGCTTCAGCAGATCCTCCTGTGTAGTGTTTTATATTTGATGACTCTGCTGAAGGCTGATGTACTCCATTCCACAGTCAAATGTTGAAAGAATATAAGGGACATCAAACTTTTGTTCATGTCTGCCCTTCCCACGGTGGTTGAAATCGATGGATGTGTGCCCATCAATAGGAACAGGAAAAGGTCCACAGGACATTGTGTTCTAGTATATGTCCTAAGGACAACCTTTTAAAATCAAATATTAGGGAAATAAAAGGGAAAAAATCCAAAACCCAAAATCCATTGCACATTTTTCATAAAGTGTCTGTAACCTAAGTATTTACTGACAAGAAGGAGGAGAGAGAGACTGGGGAACTCATCTCCTCAAGGTTTTGATATTGGTTCTGTTTCTTGCTACGACAGAACTTTTGATCAATTATGTAACTTTGATGCCCTTCTCCTTCACACCCTTCCTTTATTGTCTGCTTGGGCTGTGATATACCTTTTTTTTTTTTTTTTTCCTCATTTCTTGTAGATAGTGCCTTTGGCATTCATGCAAAGGCTGTCAGTGTCAAAGGGTTAAGGCACCAATGAAAGCCTGTAGCTGTACACAGAAAGATTTGTACAGGGCCAAAAATCAGCTGCAGTGGGTGATCGAGAGCCTTGTACTGCAGAGCGATATTTGGAGTTTTCTTCAATAATAGGGCAAAATGGAAGAAGCAGTGGGAGGAGAAGAGTGGAGGAAATAAAAAATGTAATCCTATAAAAAATCCTACCTTTGTAAATACAGTTCAGCCTCCTAGGTGAACCTGGGGACACATAACAATCCCAGTATCTTTTTCTTAATGTAAAGGTTGCTTGTCAATGGGGTTTTATATGGCATTAATAATACATTTATATATATGCTCCACAATTAATTGCATAGCATTTATGGCACTGAACAGTTAGAATGCATTATGATAATCACTCCTCGTGCATTGACTTTATTGTAAAGGTTTTGCTGATCACTGTAATTGGCTTGTTATTACACAGGAATATAATAACACCTCTCTGTATAGTAGTTTATAGCACATCAATAGCAAATGCATTCCCTTTATTGGAAGCAATGTGCATTTTATTAGAATACAGTTGAATAAGTGCAATCTGTGTAGACAAATGAAGTTTCTAATGACCTGTCTCACAAAAGAGTTGAAATTACAAGCCATTTATTATGTATTTTTTCCACTGATGAACTTCTAGTTACGGTTACACAGTCATTCCTTTAAAAAAAGTAAGGCATATTTTGCTGTTCTTTCAAAGAAACATTGGGGGGAAAAATATATATGGGCCATTTTCCTGCCTATGTTGAATAAAGTAAGGTTGACTAATGCTCACGCCTTAGAGATTTGGTTTACTTGTTGAAATTTTCCAAGCTTCTTCCTTGAGTGCTTAGTCTGACATTCACAAAGAATTAAAATGTTCTTACACTGAGTCCAAATCCAGCTCCTGGAGCAGTGCTGTTCTAACTTCTATGCAGTCGCCAACCTGTTAGGTATGAGGGGCTTGGTGTTGTCCTTACTCCTGCTGTATGGGTTCTTTTCCTTTATTGTACAAAGAGGCATGTTTTATAGTTAGCAACAAAGAGGGTACCCAGAGTTTTTTCCTGGCTGCCACCATAACTCTAGGTCTGAATTTCAGATTTTTCTGGGAGCTTAGAATGAATCTGGCATACACATGTAATTAATGTGCATTTGCTTATCCAACTATTCCCAACTGTGATCAATGTCAATCAAGTACCTAACCTCTTCCGAAACCCTGAATCTGGGTAAACAAGATCATTGTTTCCAGACCTGGTATGTTTATACTGCTGTCCCTGGTATAAGCTAAGTCCAGTGTTCAGCACCTGATGATGGTGAGTGCCGGTTTTTTGTCATAAACTCGGTTGGTTAGAGGGTGGGGCTAATAATGCCAAAGTTGTGGGTTTGACCCCCATATCAGCCATTCAAGAGTTAGACTATTGCTTCCCTTCCAACTCAGAATATTTTGTGATTCTTTTATACATGGCTGCTTCTTCTCAACTGTCATTTGTTTATTGTAGACTTGCAAATACCCTTGACTCTAGAGTAATTCAGGATATTTCTGGAAAGAAGGAGCTGGGAGATGTCTGCCCCATGGGCAGTACCCTTAGCGGTTGGCACACAGGTTGGCTCAACCCAGTTTTAACACAGACAAACTCTCTTCTCTGAGTGGGAGTTTCAGCAGGGAGGGTTTTGCCTCTTGCCTGCTGAGATCTCAGATTCGAGTACCACAGCTTGCAAGAAGTTTCAAGGCTCCAGAAATACTGGAGGTCAAGAAAACTTTTCTTCGTGACATACACAGCATTTTCCAATTGCTATATATATTTTGCAGTATGTACATGAAATCAGCTTGGGAGGCAGAAAATCTCTCTATGTAAATAATTTTGCTCTCTGAGTAAACCATATCTAGTGCTTTTACGCAGAATCTGGGTCTCTCAAGAGCCTAGACTTAGGTACAGAAGAAATTTTAAATAAGGCTAGTATGACACTGTTCTTAGAATGTTATTTCAGGCACAATTCAGTCTTTCTAGCTTTATCACAAAAATATTAAATATAAAAAAATATAGTTTAAGTTAGTCATCTAGTCTCCTCCTATGGTCAGTGGAGAGAGAGGAGCTTCCAAACTATGATTCATCAGTCCTAAGACAGATCAGATAAATTATACTTCAAAGTTTCCCTTCTCTCTCTCCTCAGTGAATCAGGAATGAACCTATGGCAATTAAATTAGATTTAGATATCTCACTTTTAGACACCTAAAGAGAGGTATGATGAATTGCAACTTTCACCTTTTCAGACCACAGTTTTCTATCTGTATCATATGAAGGATGATACTTGACTTTTCTGAAACCCTAGGCAAGATCTATGAATAAAAAATATTATATAAAAACTATGGATTTTAGAAGTTAGAGGTTTGTCCTAAAAGGAAAATGTATCTTTCTTCCTTAATGTGTTTGCTTCATAATATATGGGGATGAAGAGGAGGGATTGCTTCCTTATCAGCCTGAGCAATAGAGATAATCTGATCAGTTTTAATTCCTCTTTAAAGTAAATTTCCATTTTGATTTTTTTTTTTTTTTTTTTTTTTTTTTTTTTTTTTTTTTTTCCTTATTCACAGNTTTTTTTTTTTTTTTTTTTTTTTTTTTAGTTTGCTACCACTCACATGCTCAGGACAGAAATTGAACCAAAAAAACCCCCAAAAACTTAAAATTAAAAGTAGTGGTGTATACCATCAGTGTCTTTAAAATGTGTTTTCATAATTAAGAAAAGTATTTCATCTTTAAAACCAGCTTGCTGTGGAATCTGCGACAGAAAACGAATATGGCCCCTTGTAATATCATTTGTAGAGAGGTAATTTTCAAGGCAGCACTGCACTGAAACATTTTCCCCCAGGGAGGATAAACAGTTGGCTTCAATTAGTGAGGGAACGTTTCATTTCTTTTCAATTTTAAGGAGAGTCTTCCAGCCTGATCCTGCACAGAGGAAGAGAAAGCTCTACACAGGGCAATAGACTGCAGCTTGGAAGACTGAGGCTTAAATTCTTTCCTTGCCACAGATATTCTCGTCAACCTTGAGGAGGTTACATAGGATCAGGCTATTATTTTCACTCCATTTCTGTCTGGTGACTATTATTACCTTTGACTGTCTGAATATACAAGTAAAATTGGTCGAACATCTTGCTCTGACTCCAGTTTCCTTCTATAAAATAATATTGGTGCTGCAAGGATACATGCATTAAAGATTATTAGGTGCTCAGGTTCTCTAATCATTAGTTCCACAGAAATAACTTGGTTAGATAAATAGAGGTGTTCAAAAGTGTCAAATATGTTTCACTGCTCAAATCTCACATAAAGTCAATGGGCCTTGGGTGTCTAAATATTCCCTTTGAAATCTCCCCAAATAATGATGTTCTTTGAAATAGTTGGAGCCAGCTTTGTGGGGCTGATTCCTTACACTTGTACGATGGAATCAGCTCTATATTTTTCCAATAGGAGAAGCTGCCTATGGATGCTTATGGAAAGTGAGGAAATGTTCAATGTCAGGGCAGGTTTGTTTCATAAAACAAGTTGAGACTGCCCAATGAACAGGACTAGAGGAGTGTTAAAAATAAGGGAAAAGTAACTTAAGTATCTTGAGACTTAAGTCTCAAGACTTAAGGCCTTAGTGAGGGAATACTTTCTTTCACCATCAAACCTTGAATGAAGGAATTGAAAGTTAATAAAATACTTCCTGCCCATGAACTGCCATATGAATGGTAATTAATTCCCAGAAATCTTTATTTTGTCTATCTCTGGAGTCACTGATAAATGGCCAGATACACTGATTACAAACCACAAAATACTAACACTTCCAAGCAGACAGCCAATTAACATGAAATTATATTGCCACAGTGTAAGGTACATTGGATGTGTTGCTCTCTTAGGAGATTTTTTTTGCCAAAAATGACAGTGACTANTCTAATGACTTTAGAGATTGGACTAAACCAACGCAGTCTCTCCACTCCCTAAATCAGAAATTTAATTATTTATTATCTTGCTTGTGGCCAGAAGACCAGCCAGAAATAACAACGCCAGGTTTACTGAACAATACAGAACAGACAGAGGTCATCTTTTCCTTAAAAAATAGTCTCTAAAGACAACCAGAGGCAGTGTCTGAATACAGACTTGCCATATAGTGTCTTCTTGGGTGTGACAAAAAGAATCGTGCTGGATTTGCACAGTTAGGAGTGAAATTAGCAGAACAGGTCAGGAGCTGTGGAGTTAGGGTCTGCCCAGGGCAAGAAAAGAGTAGGATGACCTTCAAGCAAAGCTCCTTTTTGTGACACATCTTCTGACACAAAGCAAGTGACTTCCTGAATAACACACGCAAGAGCTTAAGCCAACAGCACAGCCTCCTTCTTGACAAGGACCATTCTCCCCCACTCTCACACCACATGGCTGGTGAATGTGATCATACCAAAAATCAAAAAGCTGCCTTTGGTGTACAAGCCTGCTAGCAGGAAAAACACCTGAGATTTAGCATGTATCTGAGGGACATAACAAGGAGCCTGTTATGTCACCCTGCCACTTGCTACAGACGAGGCAGGTGTGTGGGCACTGTGGGAGAAACAAGGGTGCAAGGATATAGATGTCCCTAAATACCAACTGTATATTTACAGAGAGCTCTTCAAAGGGACCAAGGCTACTTAAAACAAAATAAAGGTCAAAAATCATGTTCATAACAGAAACTCAAATCCAGTGTCTGCCATTAACTGAATTTATCCCTGTCTCTTCTTGATCTCACTGTGTGATCCCACACTTTTTCTTGGTATTACAGGCAATTGGGTTTTATTAGAGCCTCTAATGTTCCCTTTTTGAAGTTTGGACTTTGAGAGGAAAGGCCAAAACACTGGAGCACTAGCCATCCTTCTGGTGTTTCTGTCTAGATAAAAAGGAAATGAGTAGGGTTTAGATCTAGATGAAAACTTTAGATCTCACTTAACCTTCTGCATAAACTGACTGTAAAATTTCATCCAGATGACCTGTGCTTAGACTTCTGGCTTGTATTTGACTGAAGAATAAAGAAATTTAGAAAGACAATTACTCTTTTGAGGCTTCAGTACAACTTTGATATCAAACAAGTTGGAATTGCAGAGATGAACCTTCTAAAAGGCTTTTGATAATTCAATTCAATTAGTAAGGATACATTTTGGTGATCAATTACATGTAACAAGTAGGATATATTTTTCCATCAAGTAACTAAACACATATGCCTTCCCCAGTTTCCCCCACAAAATACCATGGGGCAATCTTTTCCTGGGTCAAAATTTTCCAGATTTTTCTAAAGAGACCCTTGAGAAACCACAACAGGTTAATTCCCCTAAAACTGGCTGGGTGGAAATATTCATGTCTATGGACAATGGAGATCATTCAGAATAACAAAAGGGAAATCTCCTGGAAAGTAGATATTCCCATGCAGAGGCTGCAATCTGCATGGCTCCTGCTATGTGGTCCCAGTGCTGTCATTTCCTTTTTGTCACATCTGTACCAACACGAATATTTCTTCTTCAGTTTCTATCTTCCTATTCTGACCATATGCCAAAGAAGTGAGATATGTCCAGTGCTTTTCAGAAAGTTATGCTGTCCCCAACTCAAAAGAAATGTCTCATCTGCCTTAGCCAGTGACCACGGAAATGGTTGTTACTGGATGTCTGCAGACACTGTGGAGCGACAGAATTTCCACGGGCAACTTATCAGGAGGGCGAAATCCTCCATTTTGCAGACATTAGTAACATGGTGACCTTTAACAACATCACAAGCTTTCACTCTATCTTTAAAGTGTTATATCTGTCCTTTGGGAGAAAAACTTGTAGCTAAAGATTGAAATCAGAAGTAGATCATAATGCTGGCTGTGCTATTCAATTGTCGTGCTGTATTTAGGATCCATTTATTTCTAGCTGGGTTTTGGTTTTTTTAATTCTGTCTTGAATCTAAAAAAAGAAATGACCAGGCTGGCTGTGACGTGATTAATAGACTGCACCTTTAGAAAAAGTTAGCAGAAAGAGATTAGCATTGTGGCCTATTATTTATTAATTAAATGCAGACACCCTATTTATACCAGTGCTGATGACATTAGTTCACATCCATGCTTTGAGACTGCATTATCCATCCAGTCTCCCAGCATAGTAATGTTTGTTACGAAGCTGGTGGATGTTGCTGGGCTCCTTCTGTCACTTGCTTCTGTTATCAGCAGGAAAGGACAGCCAGGAAGTTAAAGATCCAGCCTGAACATTTTGTTCAAGTGTCTGCTCTGTCTCTAACAGCCTGAGTTACCTTGGCCGTATCTCTGGGCTCCTTTGGGACATCACTCCTTGCTTTTTACATCTGTACCTCCCTGTAGCTCAGTGTGCAATGAAGATTAAGCATGCAAGGCAGTATGCTGTGTGAGACCTTTTCCATTACCTACAGGAGAAAGAATTACATTAGTGGGTATATAGGTATCTGCTGCAGCTATTTCAGTCAGCAGAATGGGAAAGAGTTATCACAAGTGTTGTTATTTAGTGGTGCCAGGGTAGAATATTATGCTTCACATGACTCTTGTTTGATAAGCTTGTCCTCCTGCCTACCAAGTGTTCAAAGGGAAGTTCTGAACCCAATCCAGTCCTGAGATTTCCACTCTTCCTAGTAACTGTTTTCAAGATCCTGCCTTCAAATGCAGGAAAAACAACAAATGGATTACAGGACTCTTCCTGATTCCACCTCAGGGCAATGCCACGGGCTTCTCTGTCACATGTTAAGCCTGAGACAAGTAGGTTGCTGTGAAACTGCCCTTTCTTGCACCTTGAAAAAGAGAAAGCCCTAGTGGTGCATGACAGTCTTCTGCTCATTTTAAATCAGGAAATAGCTCTTTACTGCCTCAAAAACAAATACACGTCCTTTGGCTGGACCCACTGTGGTTGCATGAGCCAGCAGAGCCAATAGACCATTAATGTTTTGCCTTCAGAGTAAAGATGGGAATCCACGGAATCCTCAGATTCACCAGCTGGTATCCTTGAAAAATTGCACTTTGGGTGTCCATAATCCAAATGATCAGCTACTCCTGCAGAAGCATGTCATAAATGCTTAGATTTGGTAGAGTTTCTTGACAAGCTGTGATGTACACTGTCTCTTGTGACTGTGTCTGGCTCTTTTTTCACACATTAAAGGACAAGTTAGATGCATGAACTAGCCTCCCAACAGTCTTCTACATGTAAGCAACTGCTTTGCCTGTCAGCAGGACGTTCTGCAACCAGAGCAGTCAGTCTGGTCATGAATGGGTTTAAGGTTTTCTTTCTACTCTGGGAAAATTCCTAAGTCTACAGAGGTACAAAAAAAAGCTTTGAAACCAGGGTGAACTCATTAAACTATTTGGAATGTGGTTGAAAACCCTCGCAGAATCAGACTTCTGGAGTCTGAGTAGGCTTTGGATCAACACACCATGGAAGTTCCTCCAGGAAAATCTGAGGACCTGAACCTTAGACATCCTCTTACCATCATTTTGGTGTTTGCTTATTTGAATTTTCATTAGCTATCATGTTCCCTGGCTGAAAGTTGAGCACTCTAACAGCCAATAATTAAAAGCTAGTATTGAAGAGCTTTTCAGCATTATCTATGCCATGATACAATCTGAACACATGCAAAAGACATTAAAAGATCAATGAAGAGAGTGAATGGGCTGATTTATCCTGGACTGTTTCTCATGGTGTGAAGTCTGCCTTTCACAGCCTGATGAAGTGCAGAGACAGTTAGTGGATTTGCTACCAGGAAGGGCACATATTCATTTCCCATCCTGCAAATGTATTTAGAGCTGAAATTGAGCACAGGAAAAGTTAGAGCCAAAAAAGCAACCACTGAAAATGCAAACTATCATTTATTTTGGCAAGTTGGTGTTAAAAAGAATAAGTTGAGGGTAGTAGAAACTGGCATAGAAATTTTACAGAAGGATTTCTCCCTGTGTGCGTATGTTTCCAACTGGTTGTTTTTTCTTCTTTTTTGTACCCTGCATTTCTGATAGCTTTCCACAGTTAGACATTGCTTTCTATAGAAATTTCTTAAATACTGTACCAGCTGTGAACATACCCACTCCTAACCTTAGGCAAAGAGAGAGTTAGATTCAAAGTGAAACTGCAGCTCCTTCCCATCCCCACTGCTGTAGCAGTAGCATAAAGCACCTCATCTTCATCCAGATAGTGAAGAAGGGCAGGAAGATGGATTTAAAATGGATGCTGCTCTGCTGAATGATGTAGATGATATTAGCACTTCTGCATCTCTGTCAGTGACTCTCAAAGCCTCCTTCAGATGTAATCAGCCTCTTCACCTTGCTCAGTGTATGAATAAGGAAACTGAGGAACCGTGACTAATGTGGTTGGGAACAGCACATCACTACACAGTTTGGAGATGAAGTCATATCTTCTAAATCCTGTTCAGTGCCCTATTAAGTCTGGTCTTCTTCATTCATTTTATCCTCCTTCCTCCCTCCAGATTTTCATGAGGCTGCTGGATTTTGTAAATGTGCTAGAAAGTGAATCACAATGCTTAGGAGTGCATAGGGGTGGGGAGTTTTCTGGGGAGTTCCCTGTGGGCCAAGCCTGTCAGCACCATAGCACCCACCCACACACATCTTGCCTGTGCATGGGGAACACTTTGCTGCTGGCATTGCAGGAAACAAAGGAAAAGGTGGTACTATCATGCTGGAGAGGATGTATCTCCATTCCTGACCTCCCTGCATCCTCTGTGCTGTAGGAATTCATCGTCACTCTCCTGTCAGTTATATCATCTCCTGCGTGCAGCCGTGCAAACACGTACAAATATCTGGCTCCCAAAAGGCTCAGCAACAGCCCTGACCAAATAAAATCCCCCAGACAGACATCGAGTTCAGATATTGTCCTTTTAAATCTCCTTTGAAGGTTTGAATTTTTTCTCCCTTTTTATGTAAATCTGTCCTACCTACACTACCCAAATGCCAGGAAGTCTTAGAACAGTAAATACCCCTGCAGCACAATCAAAAATTGTGCTTCAGAAAAAATTGTTCCGCTTCTCCAGGCCATGGTCTTGCCCTTTAAAATGAAGGACATGCTTCTGAAAAGCTCTCCTTTTCCAGACCTTTGTTTTCATCACGTTTTCAGCTGTACCACCTCTGCCAGTGATGGTATCGTAGCTTCTCAAGTTCAGCAAGGACACTCAGCCCAAGGAGACATTAAAGTGATGTCTTAAAACTTCAGAAAGTGTTTTGCCATTCAGTTGGTATTAAAGCAAATCTTCAGAAGGCAATATGAAGCAATTTGCTACAAGTTATCTAATATATTGGCTAGGACCAATAAAATCCCTGCTCCTTCTTGCCAAAGGAAATCAGACTTGTACAGTCAAGCTGTTTGTATGGGCATGTCTGGGCCCATCTATCAGTCAATCTGTCAAGGGTTCCTCCTCTGAGCTTTGAACCCACTGGGTAATTTAACCTGTCGTTGACGGGGTGGAAGAAGTCCCAAAGCTATTGTGTTCCTATAAATTTCATGAAAATAGGCAGCCAAGCAGAGCAGAGGGTTCTCATTAGTGTTCATAAGCCCATCTTTTATTAGACATCAATGAACTCATGGGGGTAGGGACACTGGAAGAGGGTTTACACATTCGGCTGCCCATGAAGCAACTTGTTTCAATGTGTGAGCTCTGATACCCTGTCAAGAGGCCTCCTGTAGTAACAGCTTCTTGGTTTTAACAGGATGTCAGACAGATTTCTTAGCTCCTTTCTGCTAATTTCAACAATGCTTCATGTGGCAGAAAAGTCAGCCTGCTGGTTGCATTTCCCTTCCCTCCTCAGCCAAAGCTACTGGGGAGAGTTTCATGTTCTGCACAATATTTAACAAGTAGCTCAACATCAGAGGTGGCTGCTTTTCAGTAAGGAGTACCTGAAGGAAACAAGAAAAACAGCACAGTCTTTTGAAATTTTCTGTCTAGCATCATGAATAGTAATACTCAAAAATAAACAGGTATCTGTTACTCAATCATATCATCAGGTTGTCCAAAACAGACTTCAGGATAAAGAAAGGTGTGTGAACAAATCTTAACTTCATTTAACATTTATCAGACTGACTCAATTCCTCTTCCAATCCTTTTTGCATTAGTAGTGTTGATTTTTTTCTTTGTTCTGCAGAATAAAGAAATCTGAGCTGTTGCTTAAAACATCTAGGTTATAAACAGGAAAGAACACTCTGAAGCAGACCTGAAAAGCTCTAGATGTGGGGCAGTGCGTGTAGCAACAGGAGAGGTGGTTCTTCAGCAGTTCTAAAATCCCTCTGCTTTCCTGGGTTGATGTCAAATCTCTGGCCATTACCCAAGCATACCTGTGGACAGAGGTATGTGGACAGAAGTGTTCACAGTATACAGTGTAATGTGCTACGGATAAACTAAGGGTTTTTGTCTCTAGCAAAGGTTTTTTAAGTAGATTTGATATAACTTGGCTAAAAAGTTCAAGGAATAAATGGCATTAAAAATATGTACATATATATATAAATAAATAAAACTCTTTTTTTGCAAGAACAGCATTGAACAACAACTGGAATATACCCCCAGCTGGTATCAGTCATATGGAAACCTATGTTTGAAAGAAAAACAACTTAAAATTAGCATCATGTCAGAGTTACTGCTTTTCATGAGCACCAGAAAATTCTCTGTCCTATTATTTCAATAGATCAAATTTTTTTACATGTGTACTTATATTATTTGTTCTCATTGTAGCATTCTGGATAAAA
>VYXD01003724.1:220217-233927 GCA_013397195.1 Hylia prasina
CAAATGACAGGGTAAGTAGATTGTTAACCAGCTCCAAAGCACAGATCTAAAGCAAAACACCTTTTCAGAGAAACTGCACAACGTAAGCCCTTGGGGGACACGCTCAAGTAAAACGAAATGGGGTTTGCAAATTTATTGAAATTAGATGAAGCATTCAAGAACCATCACCATTTAAAGATATTGATGAGCCCTTGTCTGTACATGCAAGTCCATAGCATTAATCATTCCCACAGACAGGAAGGGACTGTAGTTTTCACACAAGATTTGCTAAGGGTTGTTGGGCAGTTTGGAAGATGCATTTTTGCAGCTGGTGTTGAATATTATGGGGTAAAGGCACAGGTGTGGCTCTGTCTACACCCTATTANTGCAGCTGACACTGGCCAGCTCCTGGGACTTCAGTCAGTCCTAGCACCTTCCTGTTCCAGGGCTGAGGTTAAAATGCCAGTCTGAACCCAATCTTGCCAGAGCAAATTGTGCCCCTCTTCTTCCTGCCTGTGCCTCAGTTTCCTAAAGTAGGCAAAGTGTGAGAGATAGGTACTGATCTGTCTCGTAGAGTTGTCACACAAAAGAAGAAAAAGAAACATTTGCAGTATAAAATTAATAAAAAGTTTCATTGGATTTAATTTACTATGGGATATGTGTGAAGTCCAGACCAGTTGTTGTATTTGGAGCTTTCAACCCCAGCAAGAAATTCTTGGTTCCTTCCTCTCCCATTATTAAGGTCTGACCCGGACACTTTTTACTGGCAAGAGTAAATAGTGCCCTTTGAAACGGTCACAATGATTGACACGTAAAAACTCCACATTACCTAGAGTAGTGGGACTGAATAAAGATTTCAGGTTCAGTTTTAAAGAGGCTGCAAAGATGGCTCAGTGAGAGGTGTCTGCTCCCATCCCTCAACCCCTGACTTCCTCAGAGTGCGGGTCTGCATCCTCAGCACTGGTGTCCTTCAGATAAACTGTTGGTTGACCAGAGCTCCCTTGTCCTACCTGTCTCTGGTGGCTGCTGCTCAAAAATATCCCAGTGTAACACTCCCAGAAGAGATGTGACCTCAAAGTCTTTGCCAAAGCTCCTCTCTCACTGTAACACAAGGCCCAGATATGAGCTGAGCATATGATCATTCCCAGGGCTTAACTACGCAGGGGCAGATCATGTCCTTGGTTGACTGGCTCTGCAGAAACAACCCTCCTGCCCATCACCACTGTCACCAAACACCACTCCATGCAGTGTCTGAATGGTGATCCATGGGATGAAGCTCACTGTCAAAACCAGGGGCTCTCTCACACCCGTTTGAGGATCCTCTGCACTGCATCTGCATTGAGATGTTGCCTGACTACAAGATCTCGACTTCCCCCTGTGGACAATAATAAAAAGGGTATGGTGAGGGTGTATACCAGGTAACAGCACTGGCCTAAATCCTACTCCTTACCTCTGTGACTTCTGCATACTGCCTTTGTTCCATCCTGTACTTCTAACTGTTTCACTCACATAGCTCTTGCTCAACATGGCTGAGCTCTGGAGAAGAAAACAAAGATAAGAGAGATCCCATGCTCAGTTCTCCCCTTCACCACGCAGCACTGGAGCCTATCAATACTGGAGGTAGACTACTAAATTTACACCTTTAAAGCCCTGCTTTGGTGTAGCAGCTCTCTAGTACTAGTAAAAAGCAGGAGGGCATGTTAAAGGTAGTCACTGATCCCCGTATTTTTTCCCAAATTCTAAGATCCTCTCCCTTCTCCTTCTCCCTCAGTCAAGGGGCTGTCTGTCTCCAGAACTGCAGCAGTTGGCTGTTCATTCACAGATTAACTGCTCCAGCTCTCTGCCCTATTACTATTCATATTCGTTTCCCCATCCCATCAGGCAGTAATCCAGTAATAGATGTCAGCTGGTTAGCACAATCATTTGGGAAAAGTTGGGAGACACTTAACAGACTTCCCCTTCCCACTGCCAGCCCCTTGCTACTAATTCAAATAGTCCCCAAAGCACCAGGGGGTTTATTTTAATTTCCTTTCTCTTTGTCTGTTTTCTTGGTTTTGTTGTTGGTTTGCATTTTTTTTGTTTTATTTTTCCATTTTTCCTCCTGGACCCAGCTGCATCTCTGCAAATTTGATCTCCAAAATGGAAGCTTGGCTGAGCTGGAAGCTGTCATCACCAATGGTTAGTAGTTGGCTGCAGCCACTTGCCAGGGAAGGGGGAAGATGAGTCCCTAGGCATCAAGGGAGCATGAAAGGTGACTACATCTAAATACTTCAGCACATGATTTCTTTCCCATTACTTTGATTCAAATCTCCCTTAATCCTCAGCTGAGTTAATGCGGTTAGTAGGTTATGAGTGCCGCATGTGGATGCCATTGCATTTGCGTCCTTCACACAATTGGTTGGTAAATAATTTAGTACCAGTTTTGCCTGGAACAGAACCTCAAAATAGCCAGGCTGCTTATAGCTCCTGCTTTCTCTCTTCCCACTTTTGTCCCCTTCAGAAGCCCTGGGGGTGTTGTTTGTGCAAGCACAGCCTGGCAGAGGCTGCCATTTTACATGTAACAGCTTCCTCCCATCCCTGCTCATCAGGAGAGCTCTTAATTTATTTTCTAGAAGAGTAGGGAGGGGAAGAGTGAGGTCAGACCAGAGAGCTGGAGCTACACACACAAAAAAGCAACTGAACATTCCTGCCTTGGAATCTGCAAACAGTAAGAATTTGCCCAAATTTCTGCCACCAAACTCAGCTTTTCCTTTACGTCTGGTGTTTTCGATATAGTGGTGTATTAATTTATTTGAGATTCCTGCACCTCTTAAATTCTGTTTAAGGTCGACATGGCAAAGGTAGACAGAAAATGGTAATAACAATGAAGGAATGTATGAGTGTAGGATAAAGTCCTGGATGAGCAAGGCAACAAGAATCCCACTGAAATGTCCAGACAGTCTGGGATGGACCAAATTCAAGTGTTTTGATTCTTCTTTGGGCTGTAATAATATCCCTAATCATATCCCTCATCCAGTTTTATTTCTTGCCACAATTCTTTGTCTTCTTCCTTGCTATTGACCATGGTGCACTATGCTATGCACCGCACTGTGCACTGTATCTCATGCTCCTTCCTCATACCAGACACCACCCTCCTCATGCATATGGGACTGAGCTTCACCCAGCAGATGTGGAGCAGACTCTAAATCCCTGTTGCTCATCATTGCTCCCATTTCAACTAAGGTTCTTCTTGATCTGAACCATGGAGCATTTTTCCTCTCCTAACCCTATGAAATACTGATAAAGACAGGAGCTGACCTCATAGCTGTTTTTGTGAGATCATCTTGATTGATTTCTGTGGAAGCCATGGTGAGAACAGCAGAAATCATGAACAAAAATTGCCATTGAATGTTCTCCTAAATAGAGGTAAATCATATGGAAGCTGATGGGTGAAATATTTAATTTTGCTATATTCAGAAGATTGTACTAGATGAAAAATGCCCAGATTCTTGACTTTCTGGTAGCTGTTAAAGTAAATGTTGCTGGGACCTCTCTCAATCACTAAGGCCAACCAACGTGGAACACCTTGTGTCACTGAAGTCTACACCACAACCACTTTGATCCTCAGTCAGGTATTTAGGGTGAGAGACCAGTGTATTCTTGTTTACACTCCTTCACATATCCCCTGAAGCAGTCTGGAGGCCACACTCCCTCCCCCAGGCACCAACTATCTTACCACACTGTATTTTGGTCAGTCTGCCTGACCAGCTGCAAATAAACCTATTAGCTAGGCCCCAGAGTGGCCACCCTCATACCAGATGTTCTTTGAATTTCATAGCTGCTTGTGAGCCTCCACCTCCCCACCCCAGCCCCCATATGTCGCTTCCCAAACACCTTATAATAGGACTCTGCATCAACATATGAATTTAGCATGTTTTTGTCTGTGAGGTGGCAGTTATTAATATGAGGATTTAATTATATATCACAGTCACAGAAAAAAAGAGAGCTGCTTGTGCCCTGCACTGCCCCAGTGTTGCATTGTTGTGTGTCAGGGCTTTCACTTGCTTTTGCTTGCTTTCCCCTCCTGTTTTGCCTGTTTCCTGCTGCAGTTTCTTTCACCCAAGCAGTCTGGGGTGTTTTGCAGTCTTGCTGAAGTTGAGCTGCCCATGCTCAGTGAGGTGCAACATTATTTCACAGAAGGCAAGGCTGATGCACAAAGAATTTAAGGTCAGAAATTTCATCTTCAGGTTGCAGCAAATTTCATCAGTATTTAGGGACCAGAGGGATGCTTGCCAGAGGTGGTATCTCTGCATGTTTGTGTGTCCTGTCAGGTCTGATATGAGCAATGGTTGCTTAGCAACTTTGAGATGATGACCAACTATTCTGATTTCTGAGTAAGGATTCAGACATTTAATTTCACAGACCCACATTTGAAAACGCTGGCTTAGGTGAGATGATTAAGGTCACATGCAGAGATGGTGGCTGAGCAGTAGGGGCAGAGCCAAGCTTGCTCCTCAATACCCATTTCAATCAGGACCAGCTATCTGCTTCTTCTACAGAGATGTTTTGGACCTTTGGTGTTAGGAGTCATCCTTTCTGTCTTGGCATGGCTAAAGCTAGGTCCTGGGAATGGAGTATTCATGGGAGTGGGTGAGGTGAGGGTTTGGAATGGCTGTCCACTTTAAGTGCCCACAGCCAAAGCTGGCAGCCTCACTGATTGCTGTGGTGACGAGGGGATTGTAGGGGTGCTGGGGCATTGAGCTGCCCGTGAGGGTCTCCAGCTTGACTTACTGACCCCTTTTGAGGGTCACACTTTTGCCCAGTCTGCAAAATGGGAATAGTGATGCTTAAACAACCTTTGCCAAGAGCTTTGAGAGGCTTGTTTCCCTCCTACAAATGCTACGCAAGATCTAAATAGCAGTGTTATTTCTAGTGTGTTATCCTGATAGCGTGAGAGGCACAGACAAGATCTGCATTTGCTGATGGTGACTCACTGTGAGCCTTTGAGGGTTGTGTGGAAGGGCTTGCTCTGATGTTTTTGCTGCTCTGAGATAGATTATTGATTCTCTTTATCTGGTGTTCGTCTTACAAACCCAAGGTGATGAGCATCCTGTTAGTTTCAAGAGCACTGGTGCTATTTTTCTACTGCTTCAAGGGACACAGCATATGATCCAAGTACCCTCAGATGAGCAAAAAAAAGCAGGTCAACCTGGTTCACATCAATTAAACTGCCAACTCCAAGTGAAGGCTGAAAAGTAAGATTGGATAACAAAAGCAGACCTTGTCCAGTGTGAGGGTTGGGAATTTTCCATTAAATTGTATTTTGTTTGTCTACAGTTGGCTTGTGTTGTTACTGAGTTTGCTAGGAAAATCCAGATCATTGAAAACTGTGTCTTTCATCTAGTGGAAAAAATATCCAGAAAAAATCTCAGAAAAATGTCAAAATGTTGTATTTTGACATTGCTGCCATAGGAAAAAAATGTGTTCCTTCCCATTACAATAGAATTCATTTTTGAAATGTAATCTTATTCCCAGGTAATTAATACAAGCAAATTTGTGGAATCTAACAGATTTGTATATACAGCTGTCAAGATATGAAAACAAGGATTTGGCTGTGACACAATAGGGATTTCACTGTTCTTCTCAATCCACAGCAGAAAAAGGTCTCTCAAGCAGCAGCTGCAACATCAACATTCCTTTCTTTGCAGCAAACCCTCCAGCCAAGAAATGCTAGATGCAAAATTTACCACATTCTTCACAAAAAGCCTTTCTTGGCTCACTCCCTCACTCCATCTTCTGCCTTTCTTGAAAGCCATAAATATGAAGAGGCCAGCTGAAGTTAACAGCAAAATACCCACTTTCAAACAGGTGTAACAAAAGAGTGAGTCTGAAATGAGTGTTCTTCAGAAAACAGAGGGAGAAAGGAGGTGGGGTGGGAGGCGGGAAGNCAGGCTTAAATGAAACCTCAGAGAGAGAGAGAATACAAGCTGTGTTCTGGACCTTTGAAAGAGCTCATCCCGGCTGCCTTTATTGCTACTTATTTATGAATCTCCCATCTCCCCCTCCCAGCTCCCCTTCCTCACCAACCTCCACCTCTTGTTTTCCTGCTGCAAATCCCTCTTCCCCTTTGAATGTTTTCTACTTTTTCCTCTGTGTTTACCTATATATTTTATACCCAGTAAGTCAATCAGTTTCAAATTATTGGTCCCTGAGACAGATGTTTGGTGAGTCATTTAGCTGCGCGAAGTTCTTTAGACGGCTTGCTCTTCCACCTCCTGTTCATTTAAAGCATCTTTTGAGGCTGATTTTTCCTTTTCAAAATGTCTTTAACTGCCGAACGTTTGCTCCCACCGGGCAGTCTAATGATGTTGGACACAATATGTGTGAACATCTCTTTAGAGGCCATCTCCCCTAGGCTACATTCTTGCCTATAAAATCATTGTTTATTTAGTCCTTAGGCCTAGGAACCATCTGCAGTCCCCATGGCTCCTGTTGTTTTTAAAGTCCTATTAAGTTTCTGCACTTCTCCTCAGAGCATTATTTTATTTCTAAATAACCACAGACAACTTCTTGTCAACACGGCTTCTGCCAGGCAAATTAGAGATGACAGTTTCATTCTTCTAACTGTGGTGAGCTCTCATCTGATGTTATTTAATGTGAAAAGGAACTGTTATATACAGAATGATTTAAAAACAATGAGGAAAAAATAATAAGAGTAATAATAATAATCTTAAAGGAGAAAATGGAGACGGTGGCCCAGAGACTCTGGGTTAAGATACTCAGACAACATTTGCCAGCCAAGGGATTGGAGGCCTCTATATAATAGTTATAACAAAAGAGAATCAATGAGAGATGACTTGATGTCATTTTCAATCTTTCTATTCCTGACTGGAATTGAAAACATTTTGGTTTGGTTTGGTTTGGTAGGGTTGATTTTTGCTTTCCCTCCATGCTATCTTTTCCCACCTCACATTTCCCTCCTCTGCTGAGTAAGCACTCAAAGCCAAGAACAGTAGCTGAGCCCTGTCCTCCAAGGGGGAGCCCGTCCTGCTCAGCCATTCCTGGCCTCATCATCCAGGAGCTGTGAGCTGGCAGCAGAGACACCAAAATACACCCCCTTGGTTGAGCAAAACCTCAGAAGCAGGATGCTCTTGGCATCAAGAGGCACCTCCCCCTTGCAATTCACTCTGTGTAGGACTTTTTTCCCTATCTCTTAGTAGAGGTGCTTCACTTAAACAGCTCTGGCTAAAAAAAAAAAGGTGAAGTACCTACAATGATGTTGGTGCCAGGAGAGGGATGTCTGGGCAGCTACCTCTGCTCTGCAGGCAAGTGAACCAGCATGACTCATGCCCACACTTCTAAAAACATTCTTCTCCCTGAAGCCAGATGGCATCACCCATTTTTTTTTTCTTCTGGGGAAGGTTCCTAGCTCATGGTACACCCCAAACCATGCCCAGGTATTGACTGTGAGTGCTAGCTGGTCAGGGCTGGCAGTGTGCCAGTCTACATCAGTACCAAAATAATAGGGAGGACAAAAGCAAAACACCTGAGCCCAAACTCCCTCCTTGGACAACAAGTTGGCCATGGTGTTTTGACCTCCCTTGGCATACGAACAACAGCTGGCTCTGGCTTCATGCTGACTGCTGCTGATAAAAGTGTGATCAGGGAGAAAGTGAAAAATCAGTAAGAAAAAGAGGTAAACCTGTGTGATGTCTGTGAAACAGCCAACGTCTTACTGCATCAGTTTTGCCACCTGCTGATCAGCTGTGATAGCTGGGCAGGAAGGCTGCATTCAGTTGTGTTCATAAGGCTCTTCAAGACAAGCAGGGAGAGGACTGTAAATGGAAATGTTTGGGAGGGGCTGATGTGTTTTGGGAGAACCCCTCACTATTGTAGTGCTGTGGCTCTGCAGTAAAACACTCAGACATCAGGAAAGGAGGTTAAGGTGACTTCTGTCATCTTAACACTGCCTCTTCCTGCATGTGCAGCATAAGACAGGCTGTCAGTTTAACCCTCTCTTTGTGGACATTGTGTAACTCCACTGAACGTTTTAAAAGTCTGAAATTATACTGTGTTATATTAGCAAAGAAACAGCACATTACACTACTGAGAAAAGAGGCTGACATCAATGGATCTACACTGATTGACACCAGATGAAAAGCTGCCTTTTAGAGCAATCACAGGTTAGTTTTCCAGATAGTATAATATCACTTCAGGTGAGTGCTTCTGTAAACCTTAGCTGTTGCCATGCTTCTACAGCCCATTTGTCTCCTTGAATGTTCATACTGTTTTTTCTCTGTCAGAGCAGTCTGTGCTATCCTTATCAACTTAGATGGTTTATCTTTTCATTATGGCTTGTATTCTAATCACCTGGGCACCTACCATCCAGTCTGAATTTGCTTTTGAAACAGCAGGGTAGCCTTACATAGCTACAATTCAGGGGGATAAGGCAATTCCATTACTGTGAAGTTCATTTACTGCATGCTTGGGTGGTCTATATACTTTAGTAAATTTTCACTGTTTATGCTGCAGCTGTGAATAATCTCCTGAGTGCTGTCCAAATAGGTTTTCATCCCATCCTCAGCACCTGCATGCTAGAGAGCCCTCAAGTCACGCATTAAGTAGTATGACCAGTTTCTCTCCAGTAAAGCTTTTCTGACATTTTCTTCTCAAGGGGACAAGTTTAGGTGCACAACCATTTTTGTTTCATTTGTTTTATTTTTGAAGTCTGTCTCTGTGTTTGCTCTTGGGATGGACAGTAGAAAAGGCAAGGCATGGAAGTGTCCCAAGTTCTACAGCTAAAAGATATCTGCAGTCTATGATGAATATATTTTTTTCACAAGAGCTGCTTCTACAAAGCCCTTGAGAAACTTTTAGTCTGTTTCAGACCTGACACTGTCATTCATTGTCTCTTACTCCAATGGGAAGTTGTTGTTCATATGGCTCCATGTGAATATGCAGGATATTTAGAGAGGTGAAATGAAGACAGGCTAAGGAGTGCAATAATGGGTGCTCCAGTGCTCCTCAGAAGAACTGGGGACTTCTGACCCAAGGGCTCAAACTCACAAAAAGTTGTTCATTCCACAGGAAGTGATAATGGAGTGGAGATGATCTGCATAACTAACTGTCTGTCTCCACTCCTTGTTCTTCTGCCCTAAAAGTGTAGGAATCCTCTGCAGGAACAGAGAGGGTTCAGCAAAACTGAGGGGTGCTCACAATGGGTTCTTCCCTCAGCAACAGCCTTGTAAAATGGCCCTGACAAGCCTCCTAAATTCTGCTTTAATGTTTGTATCGTGAAAGTTTATTTCGGACTGGGCTAGTTACCTACAGCTCTTTTAAAAGCCAGCAGAGAGGAAAAGTTATTCCAAGTGGCAATTCATCTCCTTGAAAAAAAGACAGGACAATTGACTTCCAGAGGAACGTTTCACTCTACAGAGCAGTGGGACACAGGTTGTGGCTAGGAGATGAAAGGCTGAATCTCAGCTGTGGCCCCTTTTGTGGGACCTACCGCCTGGAGAGTAGATCCCAAGTTCTGCCTCGGGCAAGGTTTAAGAAAAGAAATTATTTAAAGAGGAAAAGGGTGCATTCTCATCCTGAAAAGGAGCTGTGGAGATGATGAATTAGTGTACCCCCATCCAAAAGAGCTGAGGTATGTTTGAGGATGGGGAAGGAATGTTGTGGTGAATAGTTGCACAATCAAACAGCGGATGTGTGCTTCTCCAGACACCAGTGATGTCTCCCCACAGGATATCCAGCTGCTCCTTTTTTATGGGGAGAAGGGAGAAAAGGAGAGGGGAAAAGAAGGGAGGAAATAGGAAGTGAAGAAAATTACTTTGAGCCATTACAATTGAACCCAGACAGTACTTGGATGTGACTGCAATTAAAATGGAAGGTGTTTTAGATGTAGGAAAGAAATCCTGGCTCTTAGAGTCCGTGGAGAATGTAGTATTCAGTAACCACAGAGGCAGGCATACATTATAAATACATCTGTAACTACTGAGATAGGTGTGAAAATGTAATTAACTGGAAACCTACTGAGTTTAAATGGACTTCTAGTTGTTTCAGGGTTTTTTTTTCTTTTTCTTTAGCCCTCCCTCCTTCCATTCTAAAGTTGAGTTTAGACTTGTGGGTCCTCTAACTCCCACTGGCACAGTGTAATTTAGCAAAGGTTGTTCCAGCCGAATTCGAAATTAATAATTTCAAATAGGCAAATCAATGATATTTAAAAGCTCCCTCCTGTGTGTTTGTACAATCTGCACAGGTATAAAAGCTAATCACATCTTGCTGGGGAAGAACATTTTTTATTGGTTTTAAGTAGAGCTTGGCAGTTTGGCAGGATCAAACACCATGTTTCTTCCTCAAGTGTGTATGTGCCTCCGTAATTTAATATTTCTCATTAACTTAGTGCTGGGAAAAGGTGTCCATGCCAACAGGGAGAGGCCAGACAGACCCCTGAGACACCATCTTTCGTGTCACAAGGAGATATGCAAATAGTAGGAAGGGGATTTGGAAAGGATCATGCATGATCAGAAACAAGAAGTTAAAAAATAAAGTTTCTGAGGGTATTGCTTTTAGACAGTGAAGGACTAGGTTTGGCTCACCTATAAGGCATGTAGGAAGATGCTAAACACAGACTTCCTTCAACTATCCTTGCAAATGACATATTAGTTCAGCTCCAGTACTAGTTGTTTTCCTTTGTCCTGATCATGGCACTTTCAAATATCATATACCTCATGAAAATATCAGAAAAAAAATGAAGACTCTACATTTCTCATAAAGCATTTCTTTCTAACACCAGTAATTTACTGCCCACCTGGAAATAAAATATTGTAAAACCACTCCCTACATTTTCTCTGTTTAGTATAATTTTGAATGCTATTACTATCTGCAAATCAGAGAATCAGAGAATCATAAAATGGTTTGGGCTGGAAGGGACCTTAAAGATCATGTAGTTATGAATAGTACCCCCTTTCCAAGTCCTCAAAGACCTTCAACTGCAATAATTTCTTGCAGCAAGGAGTTCCATAGGCCAGCTCTATAGAAGGCAAAATATATGCTATTTCTATGCCAACTCCAATGTATAATTTATTTTCTGGATTAGTATTTTGCCTGTGCTTCTACATGAAAAGATCCTATTCAGCCCAGTGCTGTCTCATATGGAGAAGAAAAGCCAGCTGGCTGTGCTGAAATACTCTTTCAAAAAGTTCCAAGAAGGAGGAAGAGTCTCACATTTGTATTCTCCTTGCAACGTCTCTTAATAATTTAATTCCCATTAGAAGTGCCTGTGTTGTAGGGGGGAAAGATTTATAGAGAGATTTCACTCCAGGTTGGGTTTTTGTCTTTCTGTGTTTTCTTGGCATTTATCATGCATGTTTTAATTTGGATCTGAGTCTTGCTACCATCTGGTCATTATTGCAAAGAAATATTCATTTTCTCTGAGTGACATGGGCTTCATTCATCATGGAACTAGCTGATTGCCCCTCGTTTGGTGGGTTTTTTTTTTTTTTTTTTCCCTATTACTTGGAATGAAGTCTGAAGATATTTAGCACCAGACACAGCAGTAGTCAATAAAGTTTGCAAAGTTAGTGGCAGCTGGCATAGGAAAAATTAGAAGACACTTTTTAGGCTCTGATTCTTCTACTCATTTTCATACGTCATGCATGGGAAGTGCAGCACTAGAGGTCAAGGCAACATTGCAAAAGATGGGAAGTGAACTGATGACTCCATTCCCCTTCTACTATTGAACTGTGAAGTGCTGTCACCATTAGAGTGAAACTTGGAGGTTTTTGCTGTCACCTAAAGGTAGGGAAGACAAAAAGGCGACAATTTACCCCAGAGGAATGTTGCAACAGCTACACTCTGTTTCTCTCACAAAAGGAAAATACTTCCAAGAGTGACAACCTCAGAAGCAGTGCAAGTTCTTCATGAAAAGATTTCAAAAGCCATAACTCAAGCTTTGAAGGGAAATTAGATATGATCACTTTTAGGCTCCTATTATGCTAGAGGCTTCCCTGGATGCCTGTCACTGAAGACAATGGGCACAGGAAACAGGGAGCAAACAGAAGGACTCAAGTAGTTTTAGGGTTATTTGCCATGTGTGTATGTGTAGTGATCCACAACTGCATCTGCACACCCTTTGCAAATAAATTGCTTGTGACTATTCTTTTCCTTCCCTAGTACTTCTCGCATCCTGTTGTGTAGATCCCAGGACTAATCTTTCTTTGCTTCCCGTTGTTGGCAAACACTCCTTTGTTGCAATTACTGCAAAGAGGGAGGCTGCATGTGTGATGGGGAAGGGTGTGCCTCTCTGCAGGCTGTGAAAGCCAGGTGTCCATCAGGGGGTTGGACTGGACAGGCTGAAGGACTGACATCCTTCAGCATCATCATTTATGTACCTCTCCAAATGGGGTATAGCTAAAAAAAGGCCAGCCAGGGGCAGATGGCAACTTGGGATCAGTCAGGAGCAGAGACAGATGGCAACATGCAACCAGTTGGAAGACAAGTTATTACATGAGATTAGCTGGAAATGGATGGGAATTGTAAAATGGGACTGGTTGGGAATGTAATTCTGTACAGTCATTTGCAAAGAGCTGAAAATTAGACCGCCATCCTAGCTCCCCTGGCAGTCTTGGACCTACTTATGTTTCCAAACAGTGCAGAGCCACACAGATCTGCAAAAAGCAAAGTGATCTCCCAGGGATAAGATCTGGCCAACATGATCTCGCTATGACCTCTGGATTTGGTCCTAGAGATTAGCTTCTTTTTTGGAGCGAACAGGACCACTGGTAGCAAGCGTTGCAGTTTAGTGTTCATCAAGAGTTGTCACTGTGCCCAAGGAAATATGTTTAACAGTTTTTGGACACACAGCACATTCTGTTGCACCATGTCGAGGGTGGTTTCAAATGGAGCAGCCAACAACTGGAGAAGGTGATAGAACAGCTTGCTTCAATTTGGACCATCTGTGACAGTGAGATTTTGGGGTTATGAATACTCAGCCTTCCTCCAACCTAGCAAGGCAGAGAGAGAGAGAAAGAAAGTGGGAACAGCTGTGAATTTGCTGGAGGGTAGAATCAAGCTCCATATTGGGTAGAGCATCATCAAAACACTGAAATGACTGGGAAAAAAAATTGTTCTCGATCAAAATTAATTTTTACTCTTCCTAATAGGTGGCTTGTTTGGAGGCTATGCTCCTGCTCAAAATGATTTGAGGTTGGTCAGGTCTCATTACTCCTAGTGAAATCTGTCATGATTTATTCTAACACAGGCAGGATGCTAAGCAGAGTATTTATTTATTTATTTATTTATTTGACATCGAAGAAGAGGAGCAACAAAATCATCCAGCAGTAAGGGTATATGGTAGGAGACAACAGGGGCAAGAGAGGCAATAAAAGTGGGAGGCAGTCCAGATGTTTACTGTACACTAAAATACTGCGTTTCTTCTCTGCTGATAACACGGAATGCTATTTTGTTTCTTTGGAATTCATTTTCTGCAAGTGTCTGCATGAGGAACATCTGCTCCCTCAAATCCAGACCTACAATTTGAATAAATTATCAATATCTGGCAGAGCCTGTTATTAATGGCTAGAGTTTTATAAGATTCTCCAGTATAATAATAGCAAAACTAGCGGCTGGCATTCCTCCCAGAGGGACTCTTATTTGTCCCATTTTATTCTGTTCTGTTTTCTTTTACTCTCTGAATCTGAGCATCATCAGTTGATTTTTACCATAGCTCTTGGCTCAAAAAAAAAAAAA
>VYXD01003724.1:236653-269381 GCA_013397195.1 Hylia prasina
GGAAAAGGCGGGGGGGGGCGGGGAGGGGGCAGAGAAATTTTCCCATAAAATTCGACCTCGCATGAAATTCCAGATTGTGGCATATGAAATAAGAAAAAAAGACTGCAGAAAAAGAAAATTTTGTACTGTACCATGCAAGGTATAAACTACATTTCAGATTTGTGTTGGTATTTAAGCCCGTTAGGTGTGTTCTTGCTAGGTCACTTGAAAACTGGACATTGGTGGGAAAAGCAGCTGGTCATTATTGATTTTGGTTTATTACAGTATTTCAAGGTAAAGTCTCCAAAAGCGTTTTGTGAGACAGCAGTTAAGTTGCAAACTCTGTTGTAGCAATGTGTCTTATTAAAAAAATATGGCAGTGAAGGCCAATATTAATTAAACAAATCCAAACACTGCAGTGTGTTTCTGCAGGGGGGAAGGAGTTTTCTTTTCATGTACCATACAGCTAGCCAAATGTAAGATATTTTGAGAATGAAGCAGTTTGTTGAATACACATCTTTGCCCTCGTCTCTCCTCCTCCTTTTCCTCTCTCTCCTTGCACAAAATTTGAAGGCATTCATGTAAAATGGCTCTTAGGAATTTCACACAGTTTTATTTATGGTAAATTTATTATAAGGATGTTCTCTGTCATTGTCTGAGAGATTTATTTATTGTATCACACTTTTGAAACTGCTGATATTGATTGTTTCAAGAGTTTGCTTTAAAGGAAGAGGGGGAGAAAAACAACAACAAAAAAAGCCTCATGAATGAAAAGAAATGGCCATGTTGCTAATGAGATATGAGGAGAGAATTTTAAACATTATTTCTAGCAATACAGTTGAACAAACAATGTATTTATTGGAAATTATACTCCAATGATGAATGGCTTGTTTTAAAATAGAGGCTTTTCTAATGGGGCCCATTCAGAGAAGAGGTGACACACAGTCCAACTCCCAATTATTACTGCATTTTAATCAAAACTGAATTTCGTATTTCTGCCAGAGAGTGAGAAGAGTGAATTGCATTTGCAAATATCTCTGTCCTGATGATCTCCAAATAATAACAAATTCTAAGTTGTCCAAAAATATTCTAGTGACAACTCCATTTATCAGTAATTCATCCCCTTCCTCCTGGTGCAAACCCCCCTTTTTGCTTTTTTTTCTCAGTGTCCAGGTACATTTTCAAATGGAAAGATTAAAAAAAAGCTTTTCCCACCATCACCAAATGAGTGCACCCTTCCCCCGCCACCACCTCATCTTATGTAGAGCAGGGAATTGAATATTACTCACTAAAGTTTCTAGCTATGACAGTAATTTACCATTTTATTGTGATTCAGTGCTTCGGACAGAGGCACACATTGCCTGTCATGCTGTGTTCATCACTGACTGTAGAGACAAGCGTTGCTTGTCAAATAGCAGAGCCCTTATAATGAGGACACCTAGGTGTAACATAAAAGATTCACAGGCAAAAGGACTTCTTATGGCAGGCTTAAAGCCTCTAAAGCAGTATGAGCTTGTTAGATAATACACAAACTTTAGAAGTGCTGCATACAGATATTTCCCCCTTACATCTATCAGGCATACCAAAAATGTTATCAACAGAACAATATGTAAACCCTTGTGCAAAGCATGTGGAGCAAAATTTATTTGCATTATCTCACCACCCTGTAGAAGGGATGAAGGAGAAGGGGATGTGTGTGTGAGTGTGGGACATGCAAACAAAACTGCACAACCTAACCAGGTGCGTGCAAGGGAAAGCAAAAACCTTCTACCTTTCACCGAAGCTGTTGGATGGTCACTAATGAGATTTCCAATGATTTTCATTTGTCTTCATTTCTACCAAGGTTGACTCTGCATGGCAGTTTTTTCATAAAGCTAGAGGTAAGGTGGGCCAGCAGGTTACAGCGCTCACGTCACTCTGTAAGCAGCTGTCAGGGGGCAGAACAGTGACACTCAAGATTGGATTAATCCTCCATCAAACCTAATTGGAAATAATGGACTGGATCCTCAGCTGGGTTAAATGGACACAAAGCCAGTGTTCTTCATAAGGCTGTCCTCTTTTATGTCTGTCACAACCTGTGTGTGACCCTCTGCCTGTCATTGCCCACGTGGCTCCCAAGGTTGGAGTTGGTCCCCTGAAGCTGCATCCCTTTGGCTTGTCAGCACCTTCTCAGTCAGGTAGGAAAAGGTCTGCACAAAACTGCTGAGGCACTGGAACATGTCCAGAGAAGCTGTGGCTGCCCCATGCCTGGAAGTGTTCAAAGAAGGGCTGGATGGGGCTTGGAGCAGCCTGGGATAGTGGAAGGCATGACTAACCGTGGCAAGGGTGTTGAAACTAGATTATTTTTAAGATCCGTTCTGAGCCAAAACTTTCTGTGATTCTATGAAGGTTCGCAGAGCATGCAGGCAATACCTTGTCTCCTCTGCCAGGTGTGGTTCTGGCCCAGGGTTTGCTCAGGGTTGAAGGAAGTTTTATCAATAGGACAGAGCAGAGACCATATTGGGAGCCTGAGAGCTAAGTGTAAAGCCAGAGCTGTGCTTGTCTTCAGACACTTGGCCCCACTTGAAGCAACCTCTGAAGAGCAGCAAGCTCTTCACAGACAGGTGCCCTCTGCGGGTACAGTTGCCTCTTGCTTTCTGTCCCTCCCTCCCACCCCAGTCTAAGTGGGCTTTGATAGCTTGAGATTGCAAAGCTTTCTTTGAGTGTACACTTCTGAGGGTGAGCAGAGGCATATCTGTATAAGTGGTCCTGTGTGAAGATCATGCACTTGTCTGGGTGGGAGGGGACGGGTGAGAGGTTCATGAGCAATCTTGTCCAGACAGATTTGCTCCAGGCTTCCCCAAAACTGAAAACCATGTTAATAAACCCCATGTCAGATTTCCTCTGGCCAGAAGGCTGATGACTTTCCTCAGCAGTCCTTCCCCTGGATACCCGGTGGGAGGTGGGAGTTTTCTCCCATCTCCTCCAGGTCCTCTGTCCTCCCTTTCCCAGGACAGGGAGATGGAAGGAACAAAGCTGGATGCAAATGTTGTTGGGTGGAAGTTGCACCATGTGCTTTTATATTTTCATAATTGCACATCAGTGTGGGCACACAAGTTCATCAGTGCATTATAATATGCACATTTTCAGTCTTAGATTCTGTATTACAGAAATCTGCCCCCACACACAGTTCAGCTCATTTACAGGCAAGGTTATGTTTTCCTTTAAGGGTAGTTAGAAACACAACCAATTTTAGGTACTAATACTAATTTAGGAAAGTGCATGTTCTAATAAAGGTAGTTTAAATGTATTTAGAGGCTGAGGAGTGCTTGAACTTTAATATTGCTAGTTTCAGATAACATTTGAATATTAGTGAAGCTAAACTGATTGATTGAATTACTTTAGGGAAGGGTGAGACACAAATGCAACATTTTAGTTAGTCTTATTACATTTTCATTTAGCTTAAGGGAAATTGCAACTGCTTGAAGATTGGATATTAGAATGCCCAGGTAAATTTTTGCAAGATTTTGCTTTATCACTACGTGCATATGTCACATGCTGACATTCATTTTCTAATGCTCTTTCCCATCTTTTGTCCCACTTCTCCTAAAAAAGAAAACAATATGTGAAATTGAAAAATGGTGCTCACTGAGGGGTTTAAAGACATTTGAAATTTGGAATATATTTTAAAGGTCAATTTCAGCAGTAATTATGTTATAATGGTGAAGCTTTTAGAGAACGTGAAACACAAGATTAATATGTTGCTGGATAAAAAGTGGCAGAAGGCTCTATCTTGTGTGTGAGTACGTGTGTACACGTCGCACTTGTTAAAGCTTACAGGCTCCACCAACACACCAGAGCAGCTTTCCCAAGCACAAGAGACACCACCACACTTTGCACAGAGTGGAATTAATGATTTAATTAGCTAAAATGAAATATTCTGGTTTACAGTGTGTATGTATGTAAATCTCAGGGAGGTGCTTTAACTACATGATCATCTATGCAGCTTTATATTTTGTCAGGTGCTCTATTGGCTCATTGTGTGCTCCTTGTTGTCTCATAACCTTTTGTGCTTGATCAAAAAAAGAAACTTCTGAGTCATGACAGTGCCAAACATGAGTTTTCAGCTCTGCTAATGTGAGTTGTGTGAGAAGCTTCAGATCTTCTGATGGAAACTTCTGCATAAAACATGATGAAGAATTAGTCAATGTCACCAACAAACTTATTTGTTACAAACCCCCCTCTGCTGGATGCAGTCCTACCACCCCAGGAATGGCATTATCCTGAAAACTTAGTCCTGGCTTCTCACTGGTATGGATGGGGACTTTCACCTCAACAAAGTTTTTAAGTCCTCTGGCTTCTTTTGGAAAATCCAAGCCTGACAGCATATTTCTAAGACGAGCCACAGAGGTGGATCAAAGCCTGATCTTCCGAACACAGGAGGGAGTGTTCATACCCTCTAGCTGTCTCTATGTGAAGAAAATCCTGTGAAATTTGGAGGACCCCTGTGCACCTATTCATTATATAAGAGTAGGATTCCTATTTCTTTTATTTTTAGCATTTACAAGTCAGGGGATGAGGTTTGAGCTGGCTTTCTTTTAGGACCACTAAAGAAAAATTGGCAGGCAATGAATGTGTATCCAACCAGTTCTAGGTGGATATCCAGGTTTTTGCTGCTCTCCTCTCACTGCATAGGGAGGCTAAATGACAAGCTCAGGGTAAGCATCTAACACTTAAGCACTTAATCCTTAGATGAACCTCAATTGCATGCTATTCATTCCATTTGCATTTAAATTAGGTTCCTAAAGACCCCAGGAAGATGGTAAGCTCCCATCTCTCCAGTGGCAGAGTGAATATGAAGGCAGAGCCCCCACAGCAAGGGCTGTGATTGCTGTGGAGACTGCAAGGCACCTGGCCACTGCAGCAAGGCAAAGTAAAACAATAAACCAGAACATTATGTATAATGAGAGAACTAGTCATTTCCCAAAGCACATCATAAATAGTATATTTACAACATTAATTAAATGTCTGCAACTAAAATTATTTATAATAGAGATGTGAGAACTCTATAGACTATTAGCGAAGTCAACTTGTTTCGTTCCAGAAGGGCTGGACAAAGACTTATTACACTGTATATGAAAGTCTTAAAGAGTTGCTGGCTTAGAAAAGTTTCTTTCCAAGATGTCTTCATAAAAATAATGAATGTGTTATAGAGCATAGCTTATGAGAGAAAGCCTAGTTTGTCTTGACTCCTCTCTGACATATTTCCCATATAAACAAGGGGAAAAAAATATGTGCTTGTATCCTAATGAAATAATAGAGTACAGTGTTAAACAGAGCCCCAGGAAACCTATACACTGGTACCTTTTGCCTTTGAGTTTCTCCACAGTGTGTAAAGCAAAGAGCAACTGAAGGCCAATTGGTTGCTGTCTTCATGGTCAGCAGAGCCTGCACCTCTACCTGTGAATAAAACAGGATGTGAGCCTGTGCCCTGCCCTACAGTTTCCCACACTCCTGAATGATGAGCACATCCCTTGACAGTTTTGGCCTGTGTCCAAGCTGACCATGAATCCCTACATGAAGGCACGCATCATTCCAAGGACCATTCCTAAAAGCCACGTGAATAAATGTCTGCCGTGCTTGTTTCCTTTCACCCTGCTCTGCCCTACACTGTGTTTCCACAGGTCCTGCATGCTCATGGGTGCTGATGCATCCTCATGCTACACTTCAGGGCATTAGCACATGCCCTCATTTCCAGGCTTTGCAAACTGCTTTGTCATGTGGAGCTCCTTTCCTGCAGCTCTGAGCAGAACCCACGTAGATTAACAGACCTATTTACAGTGAGTGTGCTCAGCGTACATCAGCTGCCCATGGTGCTAGAGAAGGGTCCTTAGATCTGTTTTGTTTAGATACAAAGAAATGCTTCAGCTGCTTTTGGGAGGCAAGAGAGAGTTTCCAGCAGTAGAAAGTCCATATCTTTGAGCGTTGATGAGCTTTTCTGTTCCTTCTCCTACTGTGATGTTGAGCTTGGAGGCTCAAGAGCTGGTTACTGTGAGCTGGTCTGGTCTTTCCCTTTTTCCTTTTCATACACCAGCATTTATTCACAGTCCACTCAGATGGACCAGCCAAAAATTTTTATCAGGAAAAGAAAGAGAAGGTGTAAGGCCTGATATTATCGCCTCTTATTTTCATTATTTGGATCCCATTTTATGAGGGACAGACAAAATTTAAAATATAGGAGGTAACCACCAAACTCTGTTATTACTACATTTAATTTTTACTTTCTTTTCCTCTTCTCCTCCCTCTCTTCTGTGTTTTCACTGAGGTGACTGTACCCACTTCTTGTTTATTCCTTGTCCTCAAGGTCATGCACTATGAGAGTTTTTTTTCACTCAGTACACTGAAGGGTAAATAAATCAGGAGAAATTTAGTCCCTCCATCCTCCCTAAGGAAGGAGTTTGCCCCCTGCAACTTCTTCTGGTCCTCTTCATTGTTGTTGCCCACTTAATAAACATCGTAGCAAGGCAGTGTCTCTGTCATCTCCCTTCAGATTCCAAGATTGTTATGCATTAAAGGTCTGGAGCCAAAAGGTGTGCCAAAAGCTGGGTGATATGTTTTGCTATGATGTTTCCACTATTTCAGCTCTGTCTAGAAAGGGCAAATGGTCAATCATCTTCCTTAGAGTTAATGGAGCATTTCTGCAACAAGAGGAAAAAATGAAAAAGTTTAAAAAGAGTGGCTTATTATCTCAATCAGCCAAAATTCACCTGGCCTGTCACCTGCCTAGAAGACTTCATTTTCTTTTCTTTATTCTTTCAGATTTTTTTCCTTTGCTTTCTTTCACTTTTTAAGCTTTCCTTTGATTCTGTTGCTTCAGTTTCAGATGCACACCCCTTTTCAGTTCTCCAAGTATAATATTTTGAACTTTAACATTAAAACCAGGATACCTGTCTAACATCTTTCCTGTATGTTTCTAAGCTCTTTGCAGACAGTAATTAACTGAATCTGACAACAATTCTGAAAGTTTAGGTGACTGGAGGCACGGAGTGCCTGAGTGTTCAGGTGCTTAATTAGTGGCAGAGCGAGGAAGGGAGTCCAAGAGTCCTGACTCTTCATTCCTTGATACGACCATCTGATGATGTCTCACATAAAGTACAGGAAAATATGGATCAGACTGTCTCTCTCCCCATCCCTCTTCATCTTATTCTAATTACCTGCCCATATTTAAACTACTTTATCAATGCCAAATACCCCACCAATCTGGTCTGGGTAATGCCCTGTGATACTCTGATTACTCCATAATACTCTGTCTTCTGGTCCTAACCTTTCCCTTGAGATATCTCCCCTCATCTGCCCTAGCACCACAGTGGCTATTAATTATATCAAAGGACTATCTCCAGCTACCTAAACCAGTGAATCCAGCCAAATAACATGATTTGTTTCCTTTCTCCATCAGCAGGGACACAGAATCACATAATCATAGAATCACAGAATAGTTTGGGTGGAAAAGGACCTTTAAAAGTCATCTAGTCCAACACCCTTACAATGACCAGGTACATCTTCAGCTAGATCTGGTTGTTCAGAACATAGTCCAACCTGACCTTGAATGTTTCCCAGGAGGTGGCTTGGTGAGCATTGCAGGATTTTTTGCTTGTTGTGAGGTTTACAAGCGTGTCGGGGCTGAATTTTTCCCTACCATGTGCCCAAAATTTATGGCTTTCCTTAACCACTGCTAAGTGTATTCCTTTCTCATTCATCCTGACAGGTTTAAATTTGTCTCTGACTTCAGGTAGGGACAATACCTTAAGACAGGTAATATATACATTCCTTTCTCATCTATCCTATTCCTGATGTTGCATTCCAGATTAAGCTCTTGTACTCACTTTTGTTTGCTCGGGAAAAACAGATGGAGGGATTGGGATGTGGTGCTGCCATGATGGGAAGAGCACAGGTCAGTGGGCTCAAGACATTCTTCGCGTCTCCACAAAGACACATTTCAAACTACCACAGTTGCAAAGGGAGCTGTGGCAGAGTTTGTGACTGTTTTCCTGATAGTGTTTTTCGAGGTGTCTCAAATGGGGCCAACTTTCACCTTCTCCATTCAGGTATTTCAGTACAGCTGGGGGCAGCCAATCCTCGCACATACTGAATCCACCTCTCTGCACTGCTTCTAGTGTTCATCATCCTGCCCCGTGCTGCCATCTCCCTGACTAATTAATAAGTGAGTCATCTTCTCCTGTGGCCTCAAAATGCATTCAAACTGTCAGTGGGACATTTATTTATTTATTTTGTTGTGTTTAAAGGACTATTCTCCTAAACAAGGAAAGGATAAATAAAATCAACTCAGACAAGGTTATTTCACATTCCTAATTTCCAACACTTTTTTTTTTGCTAAAGTCCCACGATGCTTGTTCACATTTTTCCCCTTTCCCTCTCCCACCTGCTAACAAAAAAACAAAATATATTTTCGAATCAAGATAAAGCCATCAAAGAACTAACTAAACATGATTAGAAAGGACCTCTCCTTAATGGGAAAAAAATCATGATTTAGACCTGGCTACTTTCCAAATATCCCCATGCAATCAACCAAAGAAACACATTTTAGAAAACAGAATTGTAAAAGTAACTTTGAAGAATTGGTTACCATGGAAACAGATCTGTAAATACTTAACTGCAAACATTAAGTGACACAGTGATATTCCAGAGCTCAGGATGCTTTAAAAGCATGGCAAATTTTGCCCAGCTCTTTAAATAATCAACTCAGCTGTGCTTTGATTTTTCTTATTTTTTTTTTCCCTTCTCCTCTCTTTTTTCACACTATTCAGTGCAATTGCATCCCTGTTCTCAGGCATGGGTGATAATGGAAATGCCAGAACTATTTTATAAAAGAGAGCCCTGATCTTTTATAACATGGAAGCAGAGAGGGAGGATGCAGTACCAAATACAGAGTCAGAGCAACCTGTGGAGTCTGAAAATATAGCTCAAATTCATTCTGTTTCCCTATAACTGCAGGGTCAGAAGAAAGCGTGATTGATTGTGGCTTTTCACTGCAAGAGAAACCACAAACGACAAGCAATTTCTTGTCATCTGCCAGGGAAGAATCAGATGCAAGGAAATAAAAGGGTTATGGGCAATTTTAATTTAAACAAGTGGGCACATTTATGTTGTGCTCTAGCCTTAAATCTTGGCTGAGAGTTAACTCACTCCAAGGTTCCCCAGTACATTTCAAGACCTAACTCCTGTTGAATTCGGTGGAGTAAGAATCCCCTGATCCCTTGAGGAGTCAGGTCTGCACTTCTTTATTGTCATGGAGCATCCATGCCTCAGATACTAATCTGGTCCAGTCAAGCAGGTGACTTCATCTGAAACCTCAGGTGTTTGAGGAGCAAAACCTCTCTCCCCCAGGTGCTGATTATGGAAGACTTTTGCAAGCCTGCTTTCCCAAGATTTTGAATGATTGAATTTTCAGACGTACTTCAAAAGGTCCACATGTTCTCCCCAGCCTCAGGGGAGGTGATTTGGGTCATCAATACCACAGTGTGAAGGAAATCTTTAGGGATGGTAATGGGTCATGACCATCCCTAAAGATAATGTGATAATAGAGTGAACGGTGGTTATACACCTAGTCCCATCAGATGCCTCTTAATGGCTTTGCTCATCTGCTTGAAGTTTTGCTATACAGGTTTTGCTGCAGTTTTACAACCTAATATGGGCAGGTTAATTTAACTTGTAGAAATCTTTTGGGCAAGGTGATTCCTCTTTGGCTTCTGACAGATTCTGCTCAGAGCCTCCCAATACTGCTGAAATAGCATATGGCTTTTCCAGAGTAAGGGACTAGGAGAGAGGAGAGGATATTTTCCCACTACAATTCTGCTGTTGGCAAGCATTGGATTTGAACCAGAGATCCTCACTGCTGAGCAACAGCCTGTGAGTATCTGCAAACACAGGTTTAGCTGTTGATTTAGGGGGACCTTTAATAACCTGCTTGTTTTCCTTGTTCTGGTTGGGTTTGAGGTTTTCTCTTCCCCATGGGCTGGCTGTGTTATCCTACTGAAAGCTGAGCAGTATTATCCTTTAAGCTGATTTTTCTGCCCAGCTTAGGAAAAGAAGGGACAGGGAGAGGAAAGAAAAAAACACAGAGGCCAAGGATGCAAGAAAAAAACAGGAGGGGACCGAGAAAAGCAGTCTGAAAGGAGCCCTGATCTCCAGAATGATCACCTTTTACTTACACATTTTATCTGCTGGAAGTCTGTATGACTGTAGGAAATTTTTCTATTCCCTGTCTAGTCTAGGAGTTACTAAAATAGACAGTGAAACACAGATAGAGGGATAAACCTAGACATAGCTCAGTTAGCAATCAATTTTTATATATAGATGTGTTGGTTTTTTTTGTTTTTTGGTTTTAAAGAGGTGTCTTTGTCTCATATAGCTGAAAACTTCCCACCTGGATCTCTCCTCTGCACAGCTTGCCTATCTCTGTATCTCTCATATATGCCATCTGTCTGGGAACCTCTGAGAAAAACCTGTGTGATCTTTGTGGAAGGAAAGTGAGGAAAAGCACGTTTTCCTTTTCTTTTCCCCACTGCTGATGCTCCCTCCTCTGGATGCATGCTTCAAGGAGATGTGTGCATGTCAGGCAGAACTCAGCCTAGGCAGGGAGAGTAGAGGTGGCTCTCATTTGCAAAATCTGCAGTGTTTTCATCCTTGGCATGGTGGTGATGGGGTGGGGGAGCGGAAGGGGGTACGACATGTCACTTTATCACTGCCTGGACTCTCGCCTTGTCATTCGGCACTTGCCATGAATCTAAAGAGAGTTTGGCCTTAATAACTTCACACAAGTACTGCACTGCCAGTGACTTTAGAGATGGGTGACAGCAAGCAAGGAATTATAATGAATTGCTGCAAATGCCTTCTTCACACCAATTACAGTTATTTTCCTCTGAGCCTGCAAGCCTTCCAACATCAGTATTTTGGTTCAGAAGATAGGATAGGGTGTTTTTGTGTCTAGGGAGGCAGACATACATTTGGCTATCATACTTGGACCCCTTTGTCCCTTTCTTTCCCTACTGCCTCCCTGGGGTTTTTTTGCTGTTGGTTTGTTTCAGATTTTTTTTCCTCTCATGCAGTCAGAAAACTGATTTTCCCACTGAAAATAGTACAATGCTCAAAAGACACCCTGTACTTCAACAGAGAGTGGAAGAAAGTTTGACTTTTGTGGTGACTGCAACAATTTTAATTTGGGGTTAACATCTTTCCTTGCCACCACATTTATTTAGATTGGACTGTGGAGATCCCCTTCTCCACTGAGGGCTGTGTCACCCTGGCTGTTTGTCCATTCTGATAAGTACGCCCTGCTGAAGAAGATCTCAAACAACACTTCTGCCTTCATTAAGGCAACTGTTTTGGTCTCAGTAGGGTGAGCTAGTCTTCCTGCAAGCTTTGCTTGGCTGTTCAGCACCCACAGTGCCCATGACTCATATAGGTTGACTGTCACTGTTGCCCATAAGTAGATTCAGCTTTGTCAGCTTTAGTTCTGACCATTGAAGAGGGTAAATATCATCCAAATACAACATGACTTCTTTTAGACTGGTGTTCATGGCCAGTATATGGCCAGAAAATGGCTTATAACCATTTTTCATTTCTCCATCAGTCTCCATCCTTTCCTTTAACAGATATTTTTAGCAGTAGTGAAGTGATACAGTCTTTGGCATTTCTGAGAAGAAATTGTCTGCACAGACAGGTAAATTGCCCTAAAATCTCTTTGATGCTAACACATAGACAAATCCTCCATCTTAATGTTCATCCTGGAAATGTCTTCACTAGGGTTCAGATCATAGCTATCCTTCAGCTGAGGACAGAAGATTGTCTTCTTTTGTCACCCTCTGTGCTGAACAGAAAACTGGAGATCTTGTCTTCTATGTGCATGAGTTCAGGTGATTTCAGTGGTAGTCTGCAGAGAGCAGAGGATATATGCCACACAGAATCAAGAACAGCCTCCCCTAAGATGCAAAAGGCGAACTGTCAGGCAGTCACTTTGTGCAGCTCTGCAAAGGTCATTTCTGTTCTGGCAGAGCATCTTCTAAAATCACTAGAGTAAACGGGAAGATTTCTTTTCCCGACCCTGCTTTTTGTTACACACTGGGAACACAAGATAGTTTCTCCACACGAGTCAGAAGTGTAACTCTCAGTGCACTTTAACCTCATCAACTTTAAGTATTTAAAAGACTCTCTAAAGAGTTTTGATTGAGACCACAGGTCAGCTGAACTCTGCAGTTCAGGCAGCTTTTCATTCTTTCTCAGCATAATCATCCATACAAATAGTCCTTGCTTCAGCTGTTCAGTTCCTAGATTGGTCTTAAAACACATTATTTGTGCTATTGCCTATGTTACTTGTTTAGTTAGCAGCTGTCATATGTCAGGATCAACTGAGCGATCATAATGCACGGCAGAAATATTTCAATTATACATGGAGCTATTCTTAAGCATTTAAAAAAAAGACCGATGTCTGTCATCCAAGCCCATGTTATCTTGGGGGTGCACACCTGCTGCTGCTGCTGGGTCTCAGGTGCATTGAGGACAGGTATTTGATCTTCTGTTTTCATTGGAAATGGGTTAGATTTTGTGAGGGGTGCTGTGGGAAGAGAGGAAGCTCAGTTACAAAGTGTTCTGAGAAACAAGGGACTGAGGAGCAGTATTATTAAAGAGTAAACTATTTCAGCCAAGCTCTGGGAGCAAGGTTTGCCTTTTCCCTAACCCAGAGCGTCTTTGAGTCACCAATGACTTGGTTACTGGCAGGGAGAGTTACTGCTGGCTCTGTGGTGTCAAAGCAGTTAAAGGGACACTGCTAACATGCTCTACCTACTCAGGAACAAAATATGAATTACAATTAGTTTCAGGTGCTATGTTTGCCCTTGAGTATCCTTTGCTGATTTCTGTTGTCTCACAAACATGTTTTGAAATGCCTTTCCTTCCCTTGCTGCAACGTGAAAGCCCAATGACAGATTGTCAGTCGCCGAGGGAGTGTTGTAAAGTCCATCCCTGGGTAAAAGGGTGAAAGTTTCACTTTGTCAGTCTCCCTGCAAAAAAAAGTGTGCGGTGATAGAACCCTGCATCATGCACCTTTTCAATAAATTTATCAAGTAAGTTTCAAGGCTAGAAAGACACCCCCAGGCAGCATCAGAACCTGCTCTTATGGAGTTTTTCCACGCACCCACTGCTGGCCTTTGTCAGAGATAGGACATGCGGCCTGGATCCACAGGCTCTCCCTCTGCAGCCATTTGCAGGTTATAAAGTATGGCGTGTTTATTTCTTTACAGTTACGTCAAAAACTGAGCCAGCTTCTTTGGTGCTCAGATCACAGTTGAATTAGTCAGGGTTAGCAGTTAAGAAAAATCTATACTTAACTTGGAGGTGACTACACATTATTGGTGCCATCTTGCCAGTATCTGATATTGCAGCTACTTTTGTCTAAGGCTCTAAAATCAGGAATGAGCCTGCAACAATCTTGTACTAATGAAATCATACTGTATGGAATTGTGGCCGCATAGTCTAAAATTATCCATCTACCAAAGCTTATGAGTGGCCATCCACTTTTTGGGCTCCTTGTGCCTTCTGCCTCCATGGTTGGCAGGTCTGAGGACATTTATTTGATGAGTAACATCAGATAAACAGAAAGAGGATGATTAATTATGCATAGCACAAAAATCTTTAATATAGGAGCTGTGTTTTAAACGCTGTGGTGTTAATATATCCAGATCAGGTGTGAGCACACAGTCAAATTACATCAGTGAAACAGCCAGCTCTGCTACAGTCTTCAAGTTTTAACATTCGTTTTATGTAGAAGAATAGAAAATAGATTTTCTGCAACTGGGCAATAATCCCAGATTCTATCTGAACCTAAGGCTGAATCTGAAACTTTTTGAAACACAGTTAAGGCATCAAAAACATCAAAGACATTTGAAGTAGCAGTATCTAAGATCAGCACTCTATTTCATGTGCCCGAAGCTTTTGTGATCCTTTAGCTAGTTCTATATACTTGGATAACGTTCACGGCCTTACTTAAAATAGTTAAACCAAACAATAACATTCCTTTAAGAGGGCAACAGATTCCTCCTCATTTTAAAACTTCGTGAGTGAACCAAGTGAAAGAGGAAATGGCCTCACAGTCTTCTGCCCTTCTCTAACAAAAAGAGCCAAACCCGGAAAGCTGACTTAAGTAATTACTGTTTTGTCAGCATTTGGTTTTGTTCTGGATTGGAAAGAAAAGGCAGAATATCAAAACCCATCTTGGGATAAGGAATTCTGGAAACCCTGAAACTTTTTTAGTCTGACATCTTTGATTGAACAAAACCATTTAGACTTCTCTGAAATTGAAATTCAATTTCCAGACGGCCAGACCTGAGCTGTTGCAGTGCCTCAGGCAAATGCTGTGGATGGGGGGGCACGGTGGGATTTGTAGCCTGGCAGGTGAGCCCAGCCGTGTGAAGGCTGGGGATGTAAGACAGCTAAACTATTGCTCTCACAAGAAATGGCTTTCAGCATTATTTGAATTGTGGGAAGATTCCACTTTCATCAGAAGTCCTTCAATTACCTTTTTTCAAACAACAGATAATTATCCCCATTTAAAGAAAATGATCTGTGGGTTTAGCAGAGAAAAGGGGACATTTGACCTAAAACACATTCTTGAAAGGTGGAATTAAGTATTCTGTGCATAATTTTGAAGGGGAAGGGGGAAAAAATCCCAAAAGAACTCAAAACAAAAACTCCCAGCACACACAAATGGTTTATTTGATGTGATGGTTGTGATTTCAGTGAGTTTGACCAGGGTTCATTGTTAAGAATCTCCTAGTCTGGTGGATTTTGAGACATTTATGGCAGGGATTACGACTTATTTTCTGTTGCATAATTTAATGTTATTACTACTTAAATACAACAATAGTAATGAATGCAATCCTCAGGCTTGAGCAAACACAATGACTTGAGTAATTCAGGTTGTTTTTTTTAGTAGGACTTTTTCAAAAACCATGACAACAATAAAAAAATAAAAAGAAATTATTAATATTCTTTACAAAGTGAGAGGCTTCAGAGCTGTAGATGTACATCATGCACAATTACATGTCTTGAAGGCATTAGTACAGGAGCAGGGATGGAGTTATATGTCATGTCTGTGAGGTTCCTAATTCTAGCAAAAGAGCAGTAGTTGAAAGTGGATTACAGCAGCTCTCTAGTTAAACACCTATCCTCTTTGTCGAGAAACTTTCTCCATGCCTCTTTTAATTCCTTCCCTCTTTCTTTTTCATTGCTATTTCCAGTAAGTGGAAGTGATGAAAAAGCCTGCCATGGTGACTTTGAGCTGTGTGTTGTTCCTCTTCTACCTTCTCCCTGTTGGGTCAGCCAGAGCTACAACACCACACAGCCAGGTTAGTGGTGAGGGTGGTGCTAGTGGTGACAGGAGATTTTGTGAGAAGGAAGAAAGATGGTTAAATATTTAATTTGGTGAACTCTACCTCAATCCTCTAGTACCTCAGAGAAGAAGGAGAAAAGAAAAAGAAGAAAAAAAGAGAAAGATTTTATTAAGGTTTTTTAAGGGAATGGGAAGGGTAGTGGCAAAGAACTGGCCAGAATGGAAAACATTTTTAGGAACACAGATGTATGGAAACACAGATTTGTGGAAGAAACTGAGAGATGTATTGGGTGTTCAAGTGAGACAGAGACAGATGCATGAGATCAGCTTCTTCTTCATCCTCTCTTGCCACTGTTCTGCTGAAGTCCCATCACTGGTGAGGAATTGAGAAAGAAGAGCCTGCTGTGAGGAGGATAGAGCAGGGATGCTCAGTCCTGGATGGGTATCAGGCAGAGGAAATGCTTGTTCAGGTTAGCTTTGAACGAGGAAGAGAGAAGCCAAGAGGCAGAGAGGAGAGGCAATTTTGGATGTTTTGTTAACTTAGAAGTGCAGTAGCACATCAGGCCCTGTACTTGATGTCACCAATATGAATTTCAGGCCTTTTCTTCTCAGAGAGCATCAGGGAAAGAAGCAAGAAAGGCAGAGGTGACCTTCAGCCTTTCCCTCCCTAAAGAGCAGAAGGATAGGGCTGTCAGATGCAAGGGTGTCAGAGGAGCTCTGGCTGTTACCACCCACCACCAGGAGAAAGGCTCATCCCTGCTTGTGTTTTGAACAACAAAAAGAGATCTTGAGGAAAGAAAATTACTACATATCTTTCTGTAATGGATTTTAAATGCCTTTATTTATCAGCATTTGCAATAGTTTTCTGTTGGGATCGAGACATCACCAGCTAAAGGTAAAGGAATCTTTCAACTAATGGTGCATGGGTGAGGATATAATGCTCCTGATTTCTCTGCTTATCTTTGCATAATTGATCCTGTGAATTATGGGGGTGAAATGGGGAGAACACCAAGGCAGCAAGCACTATCTGGCAGAAGACAAGGACCAACAATATAAAGTCCAGTGCAGCAAATTCTGTTGTCTTTTTCAATATCCACAGTATTTCACCTGGAGAAACAACCACCAAATCCCAAAATGTGTTATGCTAAAGTAGGTAAGTCTACTGCTGTTTCCTGTGGTTTATCTCATCCTTGGCTAGATTGAAATCAGATCAGTGATGCAAATACAAGTTCCTTTTCTTCAGAACATTTGTTGACAATTTGGATAAGAAATTAACTCAAGGGATAAGTTTTATTTATTGCCAACTTTATATGCTGAAGTGCTGTGAATCATACCAGTTCTCTAGTTCCTTGTCCCTCCACTCCCCACCCATGTTTTCTAAAGTTAGTTATACTAGGTTCAGTTTATTACAGAGTATTGGGGGTTGGAAGTGATCTCTGGAGTTCATCTAGGTCAGCATCAGGAGGGGTTGGAAATATTTTTGATTTATGAGATAAACTGCCAGAACAAAGTGGAGCCAGCTAGACTCTGCTGCTTTTATTTGTGATTAGTAAAGAGCAGATTTCCTTGTCATACATCCCACACTTCATTTAGAAAAGAAAGCACTGGCCTTACCAGAAAGTTTCTGCCTCCTGTTAAATGTGGAATACTAAAAGTCACTGGCTGACAACAGTGGAATGATTACTTCAGATACTGAAGTATATGATTTTTCAAACAAAGGGTAGAGGGCTCAGACAGAAAGCATAGATGTGGTGTGCAGGAGCTCTTATATGAATACACAGTCTTCATTTTGGCTTTGGGTGAGATACAAGAGATGCACATCTTAACAGTTAGTAAAATCTGCTCACAGAGATGATGACCCCAGCTTCCCAAAGCCTTTTCTACTTTTAGGAATGTAGCTAGGTCCTTCACTGGAGGCAGCTCTTACCACACCCATGTCTTCTGTACTTGTATGATCTTTCCCAAACCTATATGTGGGGTTCAAAGAGACCCTGGACTCACTTTGTCCCACTTGGCAGTCTGATGGCATCCTCTAGACTTCCTCACATTAAACTTTAGTCTTTGACACCCTTGAGGTCCTGAAAAAACCCTGTAACCAGTTCTATGCCTCTCCATCAGTGTTGTTTTCACTGGGTATATGAATTCCCTAACTATGCTACAATCAACAAGAAAAAATGACACAAATCTTGGCATCTTGTAAGAAAAAGCTCCAAAGCATTTCATGGTTTCACAACTGTGCCAATATACAAATGTTCAAAAGTGATGAGTAAGACCCCCCAAAAATCCTAGCACTGATCAGCTTAAAAAGATTTTTTTTTTTTCTCTTAGTGGTTAAGTTTGGATTCTTATCACTTCTCTTGTAGTTTTCAAGTCTTCAGGACTCAGGACTTGATTCATATTTTCAAGTTTTTGTTGTTCACAGCAATTCATGTTTGGAAAAGTATTTATTTTAAGTGAAAACCTGTGATTTGTACACATAACTGCAGAACTCTGAGAGGAGTCATGGATCAACACAAAAAATTCTGACACTCCAAGCAATTGCTGGAGTTGGTAATATGGGTTCATTACCCCTGTTCTAGTGGCTTCTTTGAAACTAGTAAGTATGGTTTTAAGGATGTTAGAAATGCAAGCAGAAAAAAAAAAATCATGATAAAAGAAGCCAGTAGCAAATAGCTGGTCTGCTATGACAAAGATGGTTCTTAAACTGTGTGAGGATTTGTGGGAAATTATTTTTCATGAGGTGTGTGCTAGTGATCTCTTTGATGCTTGCATCCCTGAGGAGGATATGTACATCTTTTAAAGTGTTCCTGGAGATATTCCCTGTGAATTCATGCAAGAATTCACAAAGTTTAGCATCCATTTTCTTTAGCTCTAAGCAACCTCTCAGATGGATTTCTCTTGCATTCTAAGTATAAAAGGCAGTGGCCACTCACTGAACCTGGAAGGTGGGGATCTTGGATATATATATTTTTTCCCTCTTTCTGCAAAAGAGAAGAGTTTCCTCATGTAAATGAAAAAAGCTGAGGAAGATAAGACAAAACCTGTGCAGCATGCAGCAAAGATTCTTCTGAGAGGATCCTGTGGCTTAAGAAAGACCCTTTGAATGATCAATTCCCTTATGTTGTTCATTGATTTTCTCCTGGTTTTCCCTTATCTTTCCTTTCCTGTTGATATCTCTTTAATTGATTCCTGATTACAGATTACACCAGTTACAAACTGTTATTTGTCAAACAATGGAGCCAGGATTCTCTCTGTGGCTTGGAAAAACACATGAAGTTTTTGATAGTTTTAGGAGGTTCAAACTGAACAAACTGTAAAGAACATAAGATGATCTGGTGGTAATTGGCAAAGAAGGAATCTGTATAGTCTTCTTCAAGCAACTACCTTGTTTGCACTCCCAGGCCTTTATACTGCTAGGAAATCCTGTATCCTGCAGGAATTACAATGCAGTAGAATCTGCAACTGACTTCAAAATGTGCTTCTCGGACTCATTATCAACTTCAGCTCTGTTTGCAATGCTTAGCGTATAAATTATTTAAATTAAACTAACTACATAAATTATTCNGAAGTTCAGTGCTAGTGGTGTCACAGTTCACTGCCAATCAGATAGGAGCGCTAAAGGCATCTCACAACATTGGCAGTGCCTAAATGACCATGAGACTCTTAGGAGGCAGCTACCAAAAGCTGAATGACAGTGACCCTGGAACAACCAGTGATGGGCAGCATCCTGCTCAGCAGTGTAACAAGGAGGGAGGTACAAAGGGAATCACAGGAGGGATGGTTGTTCTGGAATAGCTGCAATACAATCCTGTTAGATTCTTTCTGCTTTGCCTTTGCGTGTCTCCAGGACTTGTGGTTCTTGCTGTGGGGAACCTGACGCTGTCAACAGCCATGCTGTGAACAAACCTAGTGCAATGTTAAAGGCCTTTCCCCTTAGGAGATGTTACCTTGACCTGGCTGCCTCATCCCCTGGTGAAGTACTTAAAAGGATCAAAGGAATGTGGTCTTGATCTCTTCAGCTGCCTCCTTTCCTGTCATCTGCAGTATCACCTTTATGGCCCAAGTCCAAAGTGCCTAGAATGGAGCTCTGACTTGAAAGTATGTGCAAGCTGATATTTCTTTGGGGCCTCAGCCAGGCGTCTGTTTGGGTGTTTCATGTGGGCAGGTATGGCTCCCAGCTCCAGGAGGGCAATAAATATAGAGACTGCTTTAGAGAAAGGGCTGTCAAGGGCTGGTTTGCAGGCAGTCGTCAGAGAGAGGCAGCAATGAAGTGTAATTATAATAGGAAACATGAATAGAGGCCTTAGTTTCAGTGGACTGTCTGAATCGCTCATTATACACAGGTCTTTTCTTTCCTGTTTTGTTCTTGCTATTTTCTTAATTTCACATTTCAAATATGATTTAACAAAGCAGCCTCCAACATGTCCCCTGATTTTGCTCTGATTGATTTGTAAATCTGCAAGGACATGGTTGAGTTAGATTTCTGAGTATGTCCAGACATTGTGATACATCACAGCTCTGGGGTTTGTGGGGGCCATATTTCAGCTGTAGGGAAACAAATAAATTCTTTATTCATCACAGTCCCCATGGACCATCCATGTAATCGTTCAATACCAGTCTAAATAATAGAAGACAAAATCCAAGATATTGATGACTACCTGTTTAGTCTTGAGTTAGTGTAGCTATCAAGGTCTGACATCAATCCAGGCTGGAGGGAGTAAGACAGATAAACTTATAATAAATATATAAATCATTTGAAGGACATAAGGATGGGCATGGCATGATCCTTTTTGAATGGTGAGGACAGTATAGGTCTTACAACAGGAGAACATGATGCAAAGAGGTATCTGCTGAGATGTGATGAAGGATCAGAGCATCATCCCCTCTTTGCATGGCTTGAGCATCCCTACAGACTAGGCTGCAGAGCCAGAGAGAAAGGGTGTGGCCTTTTTGCCACTTCAGAGAATTTGAACCTGCTAGAAAGGCAGGCTCAAGGTTCAAATGATACAAGTGTGATGGAGACCACACTGCCACCCTTGTGACTTGACAGTAAGTCTCATGAGAGTCAGGGCTTTCCAGTTATCCACAGTTCTTACAAGTATTTGTGCATATAAAATCCTGGGTTTTTTTGATTTAAGAAGATCCTGATCACAAGTTCTAGAGAACCTGAACTCCTAGAGCAGAGAAGAGCAGAAAAAAAACTAAAGTTACCCAGAGAAATCATTGAAAAACAAGGCAGAATGTGAACCATTTCAATCTGTCCTCACGATTCAGGGCAAGCAAGGAGAACATACTCTCCTACCTCATTTTTCATCACTTTGGGGTTGCTGAGAGACAAGCAGCTGAGAGACGTGTTGTGGTCATTAAAGACGGATGTGGCATGCTTCTTTCTTTTTAGGCCACCAAGAGATGACATTCTGTGTGTGGTGATAACTAAGAAGATAAGGTGGTGTGTCTATTGGTTTCATGCTTGCCTGTATTGGAGTAGATAGACATAATCACCCTGGAGATACTGTATGTATTTTTCTTTACTTATTTACTGTGTTTCTTTTATTCACTTTAGGGGACTAGGCTGGAATTGACATTTCTTTCTCTTCAACAGCAGCCTCTTCTCTCAATGCAGAGTCTCTGGGCACTGAGTTAAGCTGGACAGTGGAATGGTCCTGCTGTAAATAGTGTTGATAAATTGAGTAGATAACACAGCATGGCCTGGTTTACCCCAGTGCACAGAGTAATAAAAAGGAGCTTCCACCTCAGAAAGGTCATGATATTGACAAGGGGAACGATTGTGGGAATGGTAGTTGTGAGATGCCTGTCGCTAAAGTCACTTTTCCACAGGAGATCCTGAAGGCCTTTTCCTCACTGCCCTCACCCCTGAGGGCATTTGATTTAGTGGCGCTGGGAAGTCTGTGAAGATGAGGATCCCTGGTGCCAAAGAGAACTTAACTGCAAGGCTCCCCATACCTCTCAGGATCCAGACAATCCCAACACGACCAATTATGTAGGGACTTATTCCAACTTGACCAAATGGGGTAGACCCCCATGCCTGGCCTAAGTGTCTTTAGATGTTTTTTCACCACATCCTGTGGAGCCACAAGGTCTTAGTGAGAAGGATGGTATGGTGCCACCAATCAGTCACAATTCTGCCAAGCAGTTCAGTGGTTTCATGTGGTAATTTTAAAAATGATCCTTTTTTAATCCTTACATTTCTCATTTCATGAACAGGAGAGAGCCGTAACAGCCAACAGAGGACCCACCTAATAGACATTATTAAAACATAATTTTGGCAACAGTAGATCCCTTGTGGGTCACACACACTGAGCAGAACTTGGGTCAAGCATGATGGAGATAAGCCAAAGAAATAGTTCCAATAGATAATTAGGAGTCTCAGACCACTCTGGGTAAACCTGCACCCAAAAATCTGGTCTGCAACAACCCTACCTTCCCTGCTTTGAGCAGACAAAGCAAATGTTGTGTGTTCAAAGACACCAAAGCAGAGATGATAGAATAGGGAGTGCAGTGGGGTTGACATGCATCCACAAATAACAGTAAATTGAATAATCTCTAAGGTCTTGCCTAGACTTGCGGTCCTTTTCATGTCACAGCACTTTTAAACAGATTTCCAATTAACATACCCAATATCAGGACTGAAAATTCAGGTCTAACAAGGTCTCATTAAAAAGCAAGGCGTACAGCCCACCAGCTGAATTCCATGGACCATGCCAATTGACACTGGGATGTGACATGATTATATAATAATATATATTTTATTATATAATAAGCAGCCATTCTGTGTCCCATCGAAGGTCCTTGTAGTCCAACAACCTTCCCCAACACTAGCCAGCAAAGCATGTTTAAGAAACAAAATCGAGAGCAAAGTGCTTGTTACAATGATTTTTGCCCCAGTTATGCTTCCAGCACTCCAGTGCTTATGGGATTCCTAAATCAAACTTGTACATAAAGCACTCTGTACATCAGTGAGAAAGTATACACTAAGGGAAGACATTGCTGCATGGTGAGGAAAAACATTTGTTCTCCCCAAAGAAGATAAACAAGTATGACAAAGTATTGATTCCATAATTTTATTTCAAGAGTGATGCCCATGGTCTACTAGGAAAGGGAGTGTGTCCACAGTAGAGCGAGTTCCTTAGCTCTTTAATTTGTTGTGCTGCCCTAAAAGAATTATAACAGATGCAGTTTTCTGAATGGGAGGAATAAGAAGTTTGGCCACTTTCTCTGTCTTTTGACTATTTACTTACTACAAAATTGGCTTAACAGTAGTTTCCAACAGCACTCATGGCCTACTCCCAGCTAGGAAACTCTTGTGAGTTTTTTATAAATGAGAATGAGGTTTTGGGGACATTCCTATTTTGCTTTAAGGATTGGCCCACAGCAAGGACTCGAGTTTGATGTATCATCAATTTGTGTCACTTACTACCATTTCAAATTCAAAGTGACATGGATTTGGAAACCTTGCTAGATGTGGAACTGTGGCAAAAAGGCTGAGTTTGGCCAGGGTGGGAAAGTGTAATGCCTTGAGAAGATGACAGTAAACTGGCTCAGGGGAAGCTTAAGCAAGGCCCAAACAATGCCCTGTGCAAAGAAGATCTAATGATTTAATACCCCTGTTCCTGGAGAGCAGTGTCATGAAGCCCAGAACAGCAATCCTTGCTTTGGCCACACAGCACAGTCTTCCAGAGAGCCAAGATCAGCTCATGAGACTGCAAGATTTGTGCTCCTTGCAAGAAGCTGGTCCCCATCCAGTTTTGACAGTCTCAGCCAACCTGTGCCATCTGTCTGGGATAGCTCCCCAAACACACCAGCAAAACCTTTCTCAGAGCTCCAGCCCCATGGAGGGAATATTTCAGAGAGCTGGAAACAGTGGTCACTCTCAAGTGCAGAAGCTTTTGGCCCTGTGGCCACTTTGTGACAGATGTTGCTGAGGTCATTTGTAATTTCCAGGCACTTCTGGAAGGCAAAAAATAATTCAATAATCACAAAATTAGAAAAGAAGTGGAAAACTAAAACTGGTAAGCACCCACCTAATGATTAATATTCTCCCTCTGCCCTACCTCTGACTTCGAACCTCCCCCCTTTATTGGCAGAATGACCTGAATCTGGGTTCCTGTGAAGTGAAGTTAGTTTGGGTTAGTCTTGCAGGAGGCTCTGGGCTCTGAGTGATGGCGGGAAGTGAGATAATAGGGCCCTCAGCAACTCACCCTCACCTTAGTCTCATCCACTGGGCACGTATGGGCTAATGCATTCAGCTCCTATTGCTAAGCAAGTCAGTGTTATAAACATGATTTTCATTATTGGGTTTTAAAATACATAGAAACCATCCAGCAGCGATGATAGCTTTGTACCAGAAGAGCCTTAAGACAGAGAACAGCTTCTCTGAAGTGTTAAGAATCCCAGCATATTTATCTTAATAAGTTTTATTACGGCCTGCCAGTTTAAACCTAATGACTAATTTATCGTATAAAATACCAGCAATATATTTTTTGGTTTTGCTAATTAATTATCTCAAACAAAGGTGATATTTATAAAACTGTCCAGAAATGGTATGTGCATTAAAATTGCCTTGCAGCAGAAGATGAAATTATTACTAATATGGGATCAAATTATTACTGCATTGACTTAGTCATTTTATTACCTCATAATGGATTTCTTCATTATTTTCCCTGGGATTGTAGCATTCATGATTGCATTAAAGTCTGTTAATCTATGCAAATATCATTAGGAGCTACTAATAACCATGGCAACTTTCTTCAATTTCAAGGAATGTGGCAAGTACTCCCAACACATTGTTATGTTCTTTTAGTGTGATGGGATTAACTCAGCCCCCAAGTCCTTGGGACAGTGGGTGGGCAGCAGATCCCTGTGAGTCTTTCATGTTTTACAGATAAAATGGAAGGTGGGAATTTGTTCTTTTGCTTAAGAGGTGGCACAATTTTCAGCTCCACCACTGTTATCCTGCCTGATGTCAACCAAGCCACCTGCTAGTTTGGAAAAGGGCCATGTCATATAAATTTCTTCTGTATTTCCAGCCCTGCTGTCTATCCTCAAAAACAGTAGCCCACCCCATGGCACCATGTTTTAAAACTGCAGTGGGAATCAGGTATTTTCTAAACATCAGGTCGTGGAGTTCCAGCTTTTCTATATGCAAGACGAGGCAGAAGCAAATAGGGAAGGTGAATTTTCAACACTGGATACAGCTTTAGAGTGTCTCATGTGTGATCTAATGACTTCACACTGATGTTTCAGAGGTGCTCAGTGAACCATTTTTGAGAGGACTGAGATTGCTGCAGAGCTGAGAGTGTGTCTGTCATTGTTTGTATTGACCACTCCAAAAAAAATGTGGACAAATATTAAGCCTTGAATGCTTCCCTTTTCAACACCTATAAAAACTGAAAGATGCATGCATGAGTAGAATGGTAGGTGAGGGAAAATACACAGCTGCTGATTGGTATAACTATCTCTATGACCTATTAGTCTAATTTCACATCTCCCATACTTAAATAATGAGGTTACAGACACCTTTGCAGTAACGCACACAAAATTAAATAGAGGAAAATCAGGTTAAATTGGATCACAGAGTGACAAGGGTGGAATTTCATCTCCTTACCCATATCTGTCTGTCTGACTTTCTCTCTCTGTAAATAATCTAGATCCATAGCTTATATGCAAGCAAGACAATCCCAAGAGCAACTTTACAGCAGTGATTTCCAGCTGATCAGTGCTACATTATTCCTGCAATATTAGGGCTTACATTGGGCTCTCCTGTCATTTCTGAATGGCACCTGAAGCCTCCTCTTTGAATTGACCTTAGATTGAAATCAGTTAAGGTCCAATTATAAGAGCTACTGAACTCTGGGTGCCCTTGTTTTGCTCCATCAGCATGTGCACCACAACTGAGAAGAAAACAGGCTTTGAAAATGTTAAAGGCTTCAGTTTTTGACACAAAAGCTGCATTCTGAACTGTAAACAAGCAAAATGGACTTGAGATGTTGGTAAGCAATCCCACAGCCCCAGGGATTCACAGGAATCTGTCTTCTCTCTTAAACAGTAACAAGAGCCTCCCTCTCAAAAATCTCATTTAAAAAAAAAANNNNAAAAAAAAAAGAAAAAACAGCCACAAAGCACTGCTGTAGTGTCAGAGCAAAGTAGTGTTAGATTAGGCATTTGCACCTCTGTAAATGAATTAATAAAATGTGATTGTTTTATGTTTGGCTGTCAATCTGCATTTGACTCAGACAGGATAATTTTTACTCAGAATGTGTTAAAAAGTAATTCCGTAGATGGTAGCAGTCTTGGACCCTGTGAAACTCTCCATTTTTTTTGCTGATGAGCTGACCTTGTTTTGTTAAATAAAAAGAGACCCAAAACATCATTCAGGAAGAGAAAAAGCAGGGTGAATCTATGGAAAACAAACAAAGAAAAAAAGAAACCAAAAAAACCCACAAAAAAACCACACAAAACAAAACATAAAAAGCTCACCACATTATTTTTTCTGTATTCTTTCTTTCTTCCTTTTTTATTTTTTTACAAGAAGGGCTATTCTTCATTGTGAGATGTAAAATAAAGGGAAAAGCAAGCCCAGAAGAAAGGCAGGCATTAAATTAGATGGATTGGTTGAAGCGGTTATGCATTAATTGCATTTCAGGATCAGCTGGGCCCCCTCTTCACTAGGCAGCAGAGCCCCTGTCTGCTGGGGGGCTGAAAAAAGGACAGAAACAAAGCAGCATTAAGGGTCTTATTAAGGGTCCCTGTGGCTGGTTTCCTTTCATAGCCTGTTGCAGAACACAAGCTCATTAATTCTTCAAGTTTAGACAGACTCTACCAGAAAGGACTCTTTTGCAAAACCACTGAATGAACCACCCAACTTAAACTGCTTGGGAGTTCTGGGACTGGAAACACAGGGAGCTTGTCTGCTTGTGTTATTCACCAAACAAGAGTCATAACTCCGCAAAATTCTCAGGTCAGCCCTGCTTAGGGGTTACAATAGATTTGGGCGTGAGGAGACAGATGCAGAAGGAGCTGCCTATGGCTACCCAAAACATTAATTTAGAATGAGATGGGTCCCACCAGAGTAGTTTTGCCCTCCTGTGCTCAGCATTTCTTTTAGGCCAGGCAGAGAGTGCAGTGGTTTAACTTAAAATGGAGGGTGTAAAAGCATATGCTTTGGACAGATGTGAAAGTGGGAGGCAAGATTTTCTTCTTACTACTTAAATCAGGGGGGTTTTGTAGTATCTGGCATTGGTTCTGAATGGCTGATAGCTGCTTATAAAAGATTTGCTTTCTGTCTGACTGGGTGGCTTTAATGTAATTTGGAACTTAGAAAAAGTCTGTATTCCAGCAGTAATCCCAATGCTGTCATCTTGAGCCCATCTCAAGTATGGGGGGACACACACATAATTATGCAGTGGGGGGCCATAATTATGTGGAGTAAATCCGGATTACTTCGCTCATGGTTCTGATTTACACCAACTGAGGACCTGTCTTAGTTCTGTTATGGCAGTGAGCTGCACTGCCTAACCTCCCTGAATTCCCTGCATGGATTCTACACATCACTTAACTTCAGGCAAGACTTTCTCACATTGTCTGAATGCTAATTGAACTTCTGTGCTGCAGCTTATATTAAAATTAATATATAATTAAAAAAAATAGAGATAATTGAACTGACCCAAAATATAACCCCTTTCCTTATTTCTTAAGCACTCGGGTTTTAGCACAAATTTTTTACTGCAGGGGCTTATGTTATGCCATCAGCAAATGCAAAGAGCAATTAAACATTTAACATGATCACAAGGAGAAGAGGAAAGCTGCTGTTTAAATGCATCAAGTAAAAAAAGAAAAAAAGCCCAGGAAAACAGCCTCTTGGGTCTAATGTAAGACAGAAAAAATGCACTACGGTCAGTTCAATTCAAGAGCTTTGTTTATTGGGGATCTAGTATATTATTTTTAAAAGTAAATTTCCTACTTTACTGAGCTCCTTAGAAGGAGTTTCAAAAAAATCCTGTGCCACAGAGATGCCATGTTGAAGCAAATGCTATCTGGAGGGTGAGCGTTATGATTTTCACTTTCTCTTTGTTTTCCTTATTTGGGAGGGTTACCTGGATCTTGGGGAATATCTGCTTCTGGAAAGAACTGCACTGCATTTCCTCAAAAGAAGAAAAGAAGTAACAGACTTCAAAACTCTGCATCCCTACTGACATTCCTCATTTTTCTGTTTCACGCATTTTCCTGTTCTGTTAAAAGCACGTAATCTAACCTATGAGTCATCTTGGTCAGTGCTGCTGTCTATACCCAAAGTATTAATAGGAGGAATTAGTCCTGTTTGTCAGTCTGTCTGTGAATGAGAGATGTGGGATTAAGTCGCTAGATGATATTTGTTTTCCGTAGCTTATAGAGAATGTTTATTCAGTTGCCATAAGGACATCAGGGTCATGCAGCTGATATGCAGCTTGAGCAGGCAACTGCAGCATGCAGCCCCATTCTTAGGGGAGTCGAGTCCCTATCAGAGAAAGCAGCCCTGATTTGACATTCTGGTTGTCTAAGGGGCCTGCCTTAAAAATGCCCTTGGAGTCTGTTTCCCCAGTACAAAGGGATGCACAGCAACACACAGAAAGGCCTCGCTCTTGTTAAGGGGTGGATGGGGAGAACAGATAAGTAATGGGACTCCAGGGCTGCTGTCAACCTGACAGCATCTTAACAAAGATACAGAGGAATTTTGGGGGGCCTAATTTAATAGAATTTGTCAGGTCTTTTCATGGAATGCTACCATTTTCAATTAAGTGTTTTTCAGGACAGTCTCTTTGATTCTGGTGAGTGGTTTAGGAAAAGGAGCCAGTGCCAGAAAGCCAGACAAATGGGTTGTGAGGTCGCTCATCAGTTCTGTGAAGTATTAGGGAATGAGCTGCTGAGATGGACTTTTTGGAACAGTCTGACACAGGGAGATTCTGAAATGGGGTGCTGGTCACCAGGAAGGCCACCAGCTGCCCAAGGAATTTCTCCAGAATTTAAAACAGTGGGAGAGCAATGATCTGAACCCATTTCCCTACATTTTAGGAGGGCATCTGGATGCCAGAAAATGGAATCTATTTCTTCCTGCTCTCAGATTTTTAAGAGTTTAGGTTTTAGAGTACTTTTTTTTCATGGAAACAGCTTTAAAATTTTTTATGTTGAATTCAGAAAAAGTGGGAAAATGATTTAAGTATCAACTGCTTTCTGCCTGCAAAAACATTTTCTTCTCAGCTTTTGGATTAACACCTAGACTCAGGCATTCATTTGACACAGAGAGGCTCTTTATTTGCCAATCTCAATTTTTTCTGGGATTGCAATATCAGACACAAAGCAACATTTTCTCTAGTAGATCATGCCACTAATACAATAAGGGTCTAATATATTAATGAATAAGGACCTATAATATGCTAATACTTCTGCATTACATTAATATTCTAATAGACTAATGTATTATTATGCTAATAAGCCTATTAAAAATGCAAAATATAATTATATGTTCTGTGTGGCTCCACTGTTGAAATCTGATTCCTGCCCTAGACACACTTGTGTGTGTATTTCTAGAAATTGTATTACCTGCTGTGCAAAGTTAGCTTGATCTACACCTGATGTCTTTCATCACACACCCCAAGCAGCTGAGAGAGGATTTCATACATCCAAACCCATTAACAGGTGAAACAGATTAAGTGCTTCAGCAGGTCCACATTTCAGCTGCAGGAGAGACAGGCTGACAGCCATGCTTTACAGACGCCTCACTCTCTCTTGGAATTTACCTTTCTTTTCACTGAGCAGCTGATTGAGAGGGGACCCTCCTCTGGGTAGGTGTGTAGTGCCAGAAGAGTGTAACACACCTAAATCCCGGCAAGCCAATCCCCTAGGAAAGGGTACTATGTGAGACCCGATGAAAGAAATCTGTTTCTCTGTGGTGTTTTCTTTTGCCAGGAGGCAGCTCCAAATTCAGTGTGCTGTTTATATAGTTTATTCTTTAATGCCTGATTTCCCCTGACACCATCAAAGGAGGCTAATCCACAGGCAGAGAAGGCTGTGACTTCCTCCAGACTAATCCCAAACAACAGGGCACTGTGTGTCTGTCTTCCCCACTGGTCCCAGCCCTGCCTATGCTTCTGCTCCTCTGTCACTGTTGAAAGAGAATTTTCAGTGTGCCTCCCACTTTCCATAAATATATCCACACTCCTGCTCACTCCTGAATAATGGCATTTGGAGGAGAGGTCTCCTGCAGATCTTTCTACCACAGCTAAATGTTCACTTGATTGCTTTTAGATGGGCCAATTAAGAATGAAAAGGGAAAGTGAACAGCATGGTTTTGTTTTGTTTTAAAAATGTCATGTTTGCCAAGTTTATTAAGCAGGAGCTTAGAACGAATATTGAATTTTCAAAGACTGGCTCTGATAAAATTTGGAAAAGAAAGGACGTGTCCTTCCTCTTGTCCCTGTCAGGATAACTCTCTGCCCTGTATTAATGTCTGCATCTCGTGGCACCAGCCATTTAATGGATGTTACAACAGACACCTTTAATGAAAGAACAGGGTTTCTGTTACCTGTCTGAAGATCTATTCACTTCCTTATTGCCACTGGAAAGAGGCAGCAAATTGAATGGAGAAGGTTTCTGACTAAGAGAAATCTTTTCTAATGGGAGGAGAGAAACTTTATAGGTAGAACTCATGGTCTGGGGAGGCTGAGGCTCTCTGTCACTGGAGGCTGGTTAAAAATGAAATGTATCTGTCAGTAATAACGCATTTGAATGTGGTTCTGCACTGTGCCAGCTGAGCTAGGGAGCTTCTCCAGATTCCTGCCAAACCTTTCCTCTGCTTCTGGACCTTCTTTCATAGGCAGCAGACCAAAGGCTTTGTGAAGACCTCACAGCGCTCAGGGTTTGTTTGGTACCTAAATAGCAAAGAAGCTGGGATGGCACAGAATTGTCCTTACATGTGGAATAGAAGGAACAGTTAATAATTGCATCATAAAACTGGGAAGTGTGCTCAATTTCACAAGATTTAAGGCTTCCATATGCATCTACATGCTTCACCCAGCCTGCCTGTATAGCACTGCCTTGTGCATTAATAACTTTGTTGTGTGGTGACTGATTCTGTCATGGTAAGAATCCTACTACTATTAACAGTGACTGCTCTTTTAGAGCAAGGGAAAGGAATCTAGGTCTGTGGAAGCAAAAAATATTAAGCATTCCATGATAATTTTCTATGGGTATTCAGTATGATATTTATATATATATGCATGTGATATAGGAACATATGTGCCTCCCTGACTTGAATTTGACCTAGGACACATGGTGAATGAGTAAGGGACTCAATTACACAATAATTGATTTTTTTTTTTTTTACTGTATCATATCCCTCATCTGACTTCCAAATTTCACTATTTTCAGGGCAGCAGCAGAATGATTGTATACCAAGTGAAGATACACAGAGCATAGAATCACCAACTCGGGTCTACAAAATAGGGAACTGATACTCAAATCTTTACACTGTCCATGTTTTCAGCTTGCTGGTGGTGTCCCACAGCAAATCCCATTTATGTTATTTTCATTATAACCATTGTTATTTTAATACATGACTCATGCACCACCATTTGCTGTGGATTCTCTAAGATGATGGTCAAGTGTTTTCAAACTGCTTTATCAACTTGAAGTTCAGTGGAGCTACACATTTACATGAGCTGAGACTTTAGCCCAAAGTTCCTATTGAAAGTGACAGAAAGCTTTTTGCTGGTCTGTCTCTCCCTGGGAAAGATAATGCTTTTCACAGGAAAGCTGTTATTTGGTGTGTTCCCTTATGTAACAGCACTGCTGGCAAAGTAGAGAGACCAAAAAATATGAGGACTCTAGCATTCATGGAAAGGCGCAGGGTGCTGAAGTGAGCAACCTCTCCACAGCATGGTATTGTGCTTGTCAAACAAGTCCACAAAGGGAGGATTTTATCAAAATCTTTTCTTCAGTTTCTGCAGATATCTTCAATATACATTTGTGTGGAACAAAGCTTTAAGCGTAGATTATTACTTCAGTCTTTTGTTTTGCCTGAGTTAATCTGCTTAGCAAAAATCTTCTTGTGCTACCTCCCACCTATATTTTTGTGTCAATACATATTTAAAATACTTTTTTCTTCTCCAAACACAACCAGAGCAGAAGTTAGGCATGTTGATTGTCTTCTTGTTAAAGTCCTATGTTGGAGATTTTATAAGTTTCTTTGACCTCTAATTGGTCCATCCACAAAGGGAGATAGATGTACCCCTATATGCTTCAGCTATAGCCTTAGATCTGCTGGATAAGTTCAGGTGATGGCGTTTGCTGAACCATTACCATCTTTAAGAAGTGTGTGGGCTGAAGAGCAAGAAAAGCCTTGTAGAGGGAGGGTTATGTTGCACATCATTCTGTCAAAGACCAACTCAGATGTTCCTGTGCAAGACTCTGGAATGAGAGTTTGCTGCAGGAATCCTGAGTTGCAGAGGCATGGTAGCTCACTGTCTGTCTGTGAGTGTCTTTTCTCCCCTTGGGTTTGCTTCATACCAGGATAAATAAGCCAAGATTGGCCTGTAAAGCTTACACAGAATGCAATTCTCTTTATATATAATGCTCCTCTTTTTGATGGGGAGGCTTCTTTTCCCCTTTAACTTTTTCTGGTTTTCTTTCTCTTGATCTCGCTTTTCTGCAGTCTGAATGCAAGCATGTGTAAAAAATCAGGGTGAGAGGATTTGATCTCTAGGCAAAGAAAACACCAGAGGTTAATTAAAAACAAAAGGAAGCATAACAAGCAATTCCCTCTCTCTCCTACTCTTTTCCCGCATGGGCCCTTCAACCCCAGGGTTTCATACAGAAGTGGAGTTAGCCAGGACCAGGATGGAGGCAAAAGCCCCGGAGGAGAAAAAGGGTTTGCAATCTTTGAACAGAAGTAAAGGTGGGGGAAGACCACCCCATCAGTGTAATCCCTGTACAATTTCATCTAGGCCTGTTGTTTCTTAATGAGTTTTTATTCATTTTTAATTTGACGGGTCTTCTTTCCCAAAGGAGGGCTAAGAGAGCACGGGAAAGGGGAAACACAACAGTAAGGTAGAGAGGAAAGTCTTTGACAATATTTCTTTTTATGTTGTTTCTTTCTCTCTTAACTGATAGTTAAATGTTTTTCTAATACATTTCTCTGTCTTTTTACTAATGTATTTAGCAGAAAATTGGTTTTGGAAATATCAAACGAAATAAAGAAATTAAGAAAGCAGATTACAAAGATTTGACACAGTGTCCAAAATTTAGGAGAAAAATAAATCCATCCTTCCTTCCTTCCTTCCTTCCTTCCTTCCTTCCTTCCTTCCTTCCATCCTT
>VYXD01003724.1:269420-289500 GCA_013397195.1 Hylia prasina
TTCCTTGTTTCCTTGTTTCCTTGTTTCCTTGTTTCCTTCCTTGTTTCCTTGTTTCCTTGTTTCCTTGTTTCCTTCCTTCCTTGTTTCCTTGTTTCCTTGTTTCCTTGTTTCCTTCCTTGTTTCCTTGTTTCCTTCCTTGTTTCCTTCCTTGTTTCCTTCCTTCCTTGTTTCCTTCCTTGTTTCCTTCCTTGTTTCTTGTTTCCTTCCTTGTTTCCTTGTTTCCTTCCTTCCTTGTTTCCTTCCTTGTTTCCTTCCTTGTTTCCTTTCCTCTTTCCTTCCCTCCTTCCTTCCTTCCCAGAGCTAGGAAGTTCAGCAAGACCAGAAACTTATTTTGGTTGTCTGGGTTATATATCTTGGATCACATCTAACTGATTAGATCAAGCTATAATAGTATTTAAAGGGAAAAGTTGTGGAGTTCTTACAATAAGGAGGAGGATCAGTTTGGGGGATATCCAGTCTTGCCGGCATGGTTTAAATGGGATATGGGCCTTTTGATAAAGAGTGGGAAAACTTTCCACCAAAGCATTCATCACAGATTGCAGTTCAAGACAAAGTGAGGAGCAGGCTTGTTCGTTTTGGTTGCTGAGGTTTCACATCTCACTTCCACTCTCTCTTTCACTCTCTTTCACCCATACATACACAGGTAGACTTTGTGTGTAATATTTTGCACATCTCCTACCACTGCATTACATCCTGCTGGCCATATCTTGACAGGCTGCATCAGTCAATAATGATGTAATATTGAAGGGTAATGACATAGCCATGCAGAGTAATGAGAGAAAGCAATTTCTCTCACTGTTTACCCATTTACCAATCGATTGAATTCATCACGTCAAAAACACAGGGATAAGTCCATGAGAGGCTGACATATGTTCCTATTGTGTAGTGGTTCGACTCAGCTGGCTGACAAAAAAAGTCTAAGTAAACATATTAAGTTAAATTCTGCTCAGAGTGTGAAGACAAAGGAGAAAAAGGAAACAAGTCTGGACATGAACTTGGACTTGGAGAGAAAAAAAAAATATTACTAAGAAATAAGGAAATGAAACAAGGTAAAAGAATGCAGTTTGGGTCCATGCAGTTAGCATCAGTCAAGGCATGTGTGTTGTTCCAGCAGAGCAATTAATTAATATGGGTGTGTCTATTACTATAGAAGTTTTCAAGACTGCAACTCCACCTTGCAGTCCTTCCTTTGAGAGTCTCTACAGGCTCAGAAAACATCTGTGGTTCTCACAAGCTGCCCCCAGAGAAGATTAGGATGGACAAGCTTCATTTACAATCAGGCAGAAAGTGAAACCCAGATAAATCCTTAGATTAAGTGGAACAGGACGTGCATTCCCTCCTGGTGGTGAAACAGGGGCAGGGCTTGGATCTCCCACAAGCAAAGCTTGATGACCAGATGTGTCCAGGAAAATTATATTTGGAAAAAGCAGAAGGCAGATTTTATGCATAGGTTGGTAAGAAATTCCTCAGACTTCTAGGAAGCAGAGTCTTCCAGCAGTGCTGTCACTATTTTGGGTTCTTCCATCAAGCAGTTTGAGGCTGATGTAAGAGGACCCTTCTGCACCTTCATTGCTTCTGATTTCCATTTGAAGGTATTGAAGGGAATCCTCCTCTGAAAAGCAAACTGGATACACATTTCTAACACAGATGCTCATATTTGCAAGGCTATTTATGAAACAAATCTGGCAAAAGTTTGGAGCAGACCATTAGAAAGAAAGGTGTCCAACTCTGAATCTGGCTGATGAAGTGTTTGCTGTACTAAACCACAGGCATCCTGCACAAGTTGTGGGGGAAAAGGCAAAACACCATATACCAAGAGCAGTCGTATGTGAGGTGCAGCCCTAAAATATTGCTCCCAAGTAACTAAGCAAGGCTGTGGGAGAAGTATAGTGTGGAGAGGAGTTAAAATCACTGAGACTCCATCAAAGATGGAGTCATTCACAGGTCCTGGGCCAGGGAGGTTTGGAACTGAGGGTGTGGAGAAAGGAGAGGGATGAGGATGTTGCAAAGTATTTTTTCTTTTTATTTTCCTTCTCTGAGCTGTTTATAGATGTAGTCCTACAACTGAAGAGTGTAAATCCTACACAAGCCTGAGTGATTATTGCAGCTGGAGGCTCTGGGTGGTTTTGTAACCTCTCTGCTCTGCTTCAGCTGCTGAAAACCAGAAGGGAAGAGGAGCAAAGGGAGTGAACTGAAAGGAAGAGAGCTGGGCTCTAGCAAAAAGCTTGATCCAAAAGCCCAGCTATTTTCCCAGCACTTAATGCCTCATGAATGCTGTCCAAAAGGCAGAAGGAGGCATTTGCTTCTGGGATGCATTAAAAGCAGTATTATCAGCAGGTACAGAGAGGTGATTCTCCCCCTCTGCTCTTGTGAGGCTCAACCTGAAGTGATAAATCTAGCTCTTGGACCCTCAACATCGGCAAGACCTGTTAGAACAGGTCCAGAGAAGGACCACAAAGATGATCAGAGTGCTGGGGCACCTCCGCTATGGAGCCAGGCTGAGACAGTTGGGTTGTTCAGCCAGGAGAGGAGGAGGATCCGGGGTGACCTTCTAGCACCTTCTGGTAACTGAAGGGTCTAAAGGAGAATGGGAGAGGGACTTTTTAAAAGGACATGTATTGAGAGGACAAGATATGATGTCTTTAAACTAAAAGACAACACGTGTAGATTAGACATTAGGGAGAAATTCTTTACTGTGAGGGTGGTGAAGCACCAGCACAGGTTGCCCAGAGAAGTTGCGAATGCCCCATCCCTGGAACTGTTCAAGGCCAGGCTTATTGGGGCTCTGAACAACCTGTTTTAGTGGCAGGGGGTGTAATGAGATGATCTTTAAAGTCTATACCAACTCAAACCTTTCTGTAGTTCTATGCTTCCTCCAAAATTCCTTATCTCTCATGATGTCTTCCTGTGCTGGGTATGTAGGAAAATGAAGTGTGATGTGATCCAGCACAAATGCTGGTACAATGGCCCAGGTTGCTGTCAGCAGGATGTGGCTGCAGTGTTTATCTCCAGCTGTCCCAGCTCACAGGCATGCCCACCTGGCACACAGCAGCACATTTGCCTGCAGCATGGCAGAGGCAGCACAGGCTGAGACCAGCTTGTGCCTTGCCATGCAGGGACACAGACCAGCCTGTCAGACACAGGAAACCACAGTCAGGAGTCAAATGGTTCTTTATGGCCTAATAGTTTCATGCTTCAGTCATATGTATGTTTAAAAACATTTTGTTTCCATTTTCCTTTCTTTTTTTTTTTTCCTTTCTTGAGGGCCATTAATTATGGGAGAATGTGGCAGTCTTTGGGACTTGCTTGCAGTGTCCCCAAGGGCTTGACAACAAAAGGGCACCTCTTCTGCTCTCTCTGTCTGCTTTGGGGAAGCTTCCAAAGGAAGGCAGGGGATATGTGAGCAGAGGGGGGGCATTTTTAGTCAGTGGAGTGTGATGATTTCTTCAAGTGATGCAAATGAAGAACGCAGAAGCAGTCTTCTGGCAGCACTGCCACATGCAGAGCATAGCTGTGCCCATGGAGCTGTGCCAGCTTGGAGAGGAGGGGACATGAGCACAATCCCTGCAGTCTCCTTAGCTAAATGGGCTGCTCATGCCTTGGGACATATCTGTGCAGCACCTAACCAAGTGGGGCTCCTAACAGCGTGCATAATGGAAATAACTTACAATAGTAAAGTAAATAGACAGTAAAGCTGTCTTCTGTAATGTGAAATAAGATGCCAGAAACAAACAAACAGCCTCCAAGTGATATTAAAATGTCTTTCACTTTTAGTAATTTAAGGGACATACTAGTGAGAAAGATAAGGAATCTTAAAAATACGTTATTTTTCAAGCTGATGATGTTTTCCTCAGACTCTCTCCTGTCTGATCCACTGAGGACTCATTGAGGACTCATATCCTAGGCTGAAGCAGAGCATTATAATAAGTTGTTGGGACAAAAGGTTTTCCTCTTTAATTATATTTACTAAGTTTGCCTTCTGAAAAGCAGGTTTAGCTTTGGGACTTTTGCTTCTAAACAATAAATTTCCTTCTTCTCTCCCTCCTTCCATTCTTCATCCCTCTCTCCTATCCCTTTCTTTGCTTATCTCCCCCCTTCCCTCCCACCCCTTCCGTCCTTCCATCTCTCTTTGTCACTCTCGCTCTCTCTCTTTCTCTCATTCTTTTTCCTGGTTCAAAAAGCCCTCGACTGTCTCTTTGAATGTTAAGGACAAACTGGCAATAATTTATGTTATAGAGTGATAGGAAAAAAATTACATTACACTATCAATTATAATATGAAGGGTGAAATGCCAGGATGGATGCCAAATTATGGTGGGAGTCCCATTAGACAACAGAGTTCTATTGCCTACCACTCCCCATAGAAGTCTTACAAGGTTTGCATGAAACTGTTTGCCATGAGGGGAGAGAGACTGGAGGCATTGGGGAGAAGAAGATATACCACACAAAAGAGAAAATATATATTCAGTCAACTGGGAGTAGGAATTTTTTACTAATGCCCAGAAAGAAAGGTGGCTTTTTTAAAGACCTATGGAAATTTCAAATCTGATCACCTGGGATTTTGTGCTGCCTGAAGCTGGAGCAGAGGCTGTGGTGAGGAGCTGTAATGTGTGTTTGTGCAGTGCTGTTATCAGAGGGGCTCTTGGATTTCATCCCGCCAGACAGTCCCTGTGGAAGTTGCAGGGGCTCCTTGGGTTTTCTGGTATCCCTGCTCATTGCCGCAGGCCCAGAAGCCACTTGAGGATGTGCCAGGGGCTGCCTGAAACCACACCATGCTCTGGTGGTTCTTTTCTGAGAAGAGGACTCATCAGGAATGAAATTAAGAAGGCCTCATGGAGAAAAATGGCAACAAGGAGAGATGAGAGTCCGGAGCCCATCTCTGACCTGTGCTGGACTATTGTTCCTGGAGTCCAGTGGCTGCAGGGGAGCAGGGGATGGGTGATTTCGTATTTGTGCATACATATTTGTCTTAGCACTCACCACTACCCACAGCACCTAAGAAGATCCCAGGGACCTGTGGAGTCACATCCTCATCTCCCCATGTATTGCCTATCCCCCAATTATTATTTAATTTGTAAAAATCTTCTCACATTGTCCATTCCCCTCAGTCTCAACCTGTGTCCATCTCTTCCTTAGAAATGATGGCACCAAAAACAGATGTCAGAACAAATGAACTGGTTTGGGCAAATTGCTATAAATAAGTTGTAAAAACAGAGGGCGCAATTTACCCAAGGGTAGAATGATTGGTGAAGCTGTAGTTTTGTTCCTATCTCATGTCTGGTTAAAATAACTGTTTGAATCTGAAACTGTCAGTCAAATTTTATAACACTGCAGTGTTAGTGAAGAAATTAGAGTCCTCTCTAGATACCAGGTAAAGAAAGAGGATAAGTTCATTGTAAGAAAGGGAATATTTTTATGATGGACAAAGAATCAAAAAATGTCTATTTTTCTTTAAAGATAAAAGAAATAAAAGACAAAAAAGGGAGAAATAAAAAAAAACATACAGATTATTATTTTACTTTTGAAAAAAAAAAGGAAACTAAAACCATACCGAGCACCCCAATCAATGGAGAGAAAAGCAGCTTTGAGTGCCTTATTGAACTGACCTACAGAAAAAGCTTCAGAGTTTCAAGCCCAAACAAGTCCCTGATAAGATGTGAAATGCAATGGAAAAATCATTTAGGGAGAAGCTGATTTTGCTCTAGTTTTACAGGTTGGTTCAATAAAGGTTCCTGAACTCCCTTTTCTGTGTAATTCTAAGGAAGGGTCATTTAATTAATATATTTATCTGAAGGAAGAAAAAAAGAAGAAGGGTGGGAGAAAAACAAACTTAAAATAAAGACTGTATTTCACACTGAGCATTGCAGGTTTTGGTTGAGTCTGTCTAGCACAAGAAATCTCTGGGTACCCACAACCCTTTCTTCCACATGGTTGCTCTCTTAGCTTCATCCTTTAATTTGGTGTATAAATTATCACAAAAATGATGGCATCCAGAGAGGAAAAACACATCCAAGTACATTTCTTACTCATGTTTTCCTTCTTTAGCTCTTTGTGATTCATTTAGTGCACTTTCAACCAGCTCTCTTGGTTTTATGAGATGTTGAAAGACAGCTCAAGCATTTTATTATCTCCCTGCCAGCTTCCAGAAGAGTATCTAGCAGTGTTCAGGATACCCCCTGCAGTGGGACTGGTGAATGTAAAACTGTGGGGCTCAGTCCTCGGCTCCACACCATCTTTCATTCCCTGCTCCTCCTGGGCATGGCGCAGCTGTGCAAACCTCAGCACACCACAGAGCTGGGAGCTGGGAGCATCTCCACAGCCTCTGGTGGACGCACCTCAGGCTGAAGCTGTCTCGACAGCCCTTGACAGCTCTATTTCTCATGCAGGCAGGGTTGCTGAGGGGGCAATGCAGCAAAAGGGTTCATCCCTCCCTAGGTTTGAGAAGACAAGTCTGTGCCCAGCTCTCAGTGCTCAGCCTAAGGCACTGAATGGGTGACTTTGGTGGCAAAGTCCTGGTGTCTGCAGAAGACTGTGCTTAACATGGGCACTAAAGCCTTTTCACAACTCTGTAGGTCCATCCCTGCTTCCAAGAGAGAAAAGCTTTACACAGCCTCAAGCAACCCCTGTGAACTGTGCCCTGTGAGCTGCCTAGACCACTGGTTAGGAGCTGCAGTAATACCACAACAGAAAGAGGTTTTGTGCAAGAATAGGGTAAAAACACTTGTGTGTGGTCCCTCTAGTGGTGCTCCCCATCTGAGAGCCATGCTGGGGAAGGCAGAAGGCATCTGGAGCTTGGACTGGTGTGTCTGCATGCATGTCATGCATGGAGGTATTGTTGCCATCTGTGTTCCTATAGCTTCTCCACGTTACTTGCCTATGGATGAAAGATGGAGAGAATTTCCCCCTGCCCCCTTCCTAATGACACTTTTATTAAAAGGGTGTTCTGCGCAGAGGAAGGAGAAGGGTTAATAGAAAAACTTTTCAAGGTGAGACAGAGAGCTAAGCCTTCATGCTCCAGAGAAATTGAACTGTAGAGAAATGTGGGAAAAGGCTTTCTTCCCCCGCCCCACACCACAATGCGCTCTGTCTCAAATTAAAAACAAACAAACAAACAAACAAACAAACAAAAAAAAACTGTAAGATTTTTTTTTTAATGTTCTTCCAAATATCACTTCTACTTGTCACAATATTTATAAAAACCCTCTTGCTATCTCAAGCTGCACAGCCTTTGGCTCAGGTTCCTGCTTATGCAAAACAGGGTCATAAACATGTCACTGTGTATTTGATAAATCCATCTTCCTCTTGTCACTGTCACCAAGAAGCTGAGATGACGGGAGATTACTCCGTCAAATCGCTGTAGAAATGCCTGCAGAGTTTATGAATTTTCATAGGATGTAAGTCCTCTTTAATGGGAAGTGGGGCCCAGTGAAAGCTTGCTATTTTTAAGGAAAAGTACGTGCATCTGTGTGTCTTCATCGGTGTGTGGGAATACACTGCACGGCCAAAACTTTTTCCACCACACATTAGGAGCTGTGCCAATGCATCACACTTGAGAACATCATCCAGAGTTTGTGCCCATTTCCAGAGTTTGTGCTCCTTCTCTTGCTGTGACCCCAATTCACGTTTATATTAAGGCTTCCTTAAGCCATACTGGATGTATAAAAGAGATGTTAAATAAGTGCAAATGTCATTAGAGGGTATTTACTGATCTAACATATTTCCTGTGAGCATTTTCATTACCACATCTTGACATCCTTGTCTCTGTCCTTGCCTCCTCCTTTTTCTGCAGTCTGGTGAAGAAATCAACCCATCTTCAGTGAGAATTGCCTCTGTGTCAGGGTTCAAAGGCCGGCTGGATTTCTCTTTCTCTAACAAAACTTAAAAACAAATGCATTGCACAGTTTTCCAGACAGGAAAAGTGTCCTTTTGTCACTCCTTACAAGAATAAAAAAAAGCTGACAGTATTATGGTCAAATTTTAGCAAAATCAGAGAAAACAGGTAAATATAAATGTTAACCTTCATGTATGAAGTTCAGTTGAGCCAGGTGCTGAGCTCTGCTGAAGACACCCTAAGACCTGGTAACATCTTCAGCAGTTCAGTGGGATTTTTTGCAACTTTCCAGTGGCATTCATGCTCCTGCAATTAAATAGCTAATGCCCAACCTGGGAAGCTTACAGCTAGGTCTTCTATGTAGACTCATCTTTGTGAGTAAATATTTATTTATGGCCTGTGGTAATGTCTTCTATGATCCTGGGGCGTCCTCTTTGCATTAAAGTTGTTTTGTCTTCCTTTTCCAGCATATCCAAGTAGTTCAACCTCCTGCCGGGATGTTGTAGCTTGAGCCCAGCCAGCATCTCATCCTCATCCAGCTGATCACTCACTCCATGCCAGTGGGATGGAGGAGAGAATCAGAAGAATAAAAGTGAGAAAACTCAAAGGTTTGGACAGTTTAATAAGCAAAGTAGATGCTGCACAGAGCAATAAAGCAAAGCAAGGAATTCATCCAGTACTCCCATGGGCAGACAGGCACTCCATCATCTCCCAGAGAGGGCTCCCTCGTGCATGGTGTTGTCTTGGGGGAGACAAACACCATCACTCCAAATGTGCGATGTTCCTTCTTCCCCCATTTTTATAGGAATTATCCGTGTGTTCAGTTGGGGTCAGCTGTCCTAGCCTCTCCCAACTTCTTGTGCATCCTTAACCCCCTTGTTGGTGGGGTGGGGTGAGAAGCAGAAATGGGGTTCGATGCTGTGCAGTGCTCACATAGCAATGACTAAAACATCTCTGTATTGTCTTTGTCATCTCCAGCACAAAAAAACCACAAAACACAGTTACTACGAGGAAAACTAACTCCACCCAAGCCAAAACAAGCAAATGGTGCAAGAGTACAAAAGGCTTTTAAGCCTGGCTCATGGGCATTAGCACCCATGGCTTAATAAAAAACTGTGTTGTATCATGGTTGTTGCAGTGCAAACAAAAGCAGAACCCTCCTCAAATAGCTGCCCACATATGAAACTGCAAAAAGGGAAGAACATCGCTGTTTCTCAGTATCCCAAGGCTTAAAGGGAGATAATAACACACTTTTTATCCTCATGGCAGCAGTTACTGCAGTATGTGCAGCTTCAAAGTGTTGGCACATTTACCCAGACAGGGGGTGAAGTAGCAGCTCTAGCTCAGACTTAACCAAAGTGACCATTATTTATAACCTGTCTGCCCCATGTACAGCTCTGAGTGTCCATGAGAGCTGAGCTTCAGTGGGATTTTCATACAAGTGATCACACAAAGGTAGGGTCACTAATGTGCTCTCTGTCATGACCTTCAGTGAGCAGTATCCCTGGGGGATAATGTTACCTGTGCCGGGTCCTGGATTACACCCCTGGCCTTCTGTGACTGGTGCAAATTGCTCACTGTCACAGACTTCCTGCAAAAACCAGGCATCTCAGTCACTAGAAGTAAAGTCCAGTGGACACATTGGATGGAATCTCTTCCCTGGTACGTCAGGACAGTGCTGTGCATTTCAACAGTCATCATTGTTTTAGAGATCATGCACGCTGAACCATATTACCAAGTCGTTAGTAAGCAGAACAAAGAATGAAAATCTGGCAAAACATTACCAGATACCACAATTCCACATTTCCTAGAAGCATCTGACCACTTTACATTTTTCATTTGTTGAGAGGGCATACAGCATAAGGACGTCTAATAAAAGCAAGATTATAACCTTGGTCTGGTGATTTAAAAATTAATTTTCTCCTTTACAATGAAGGGATTGTCTTGTTTTGCAAGCAAACAGCAACTTATTCTTCTGAAATTTAGCATTCTTACTTGGAGGATGAAAGAAATTTTCAGAGAATTTACAAGAGAAACTTCTTCATTAGATTATAAGTTAAAATTAATTAAAAATTGGATTCTCTAAGAAATGTATCATCTGTGCTCACACTCTTGATCCAAATGATGAAGATGTCAATAAGAGAACAGCTCAGACTTCAAAATTTCTATATAGTTGCAGTTAATTGAATTTGTATGCTTGGGGTATTCTTGAAGAAATTAGGAAGTAATTAGGCTATGCTATTAACCGTTGTATATAATTGATCTGATGATATAGCCAACAACCAGGCCAAGGTCAACAGCTTATTCAGCTCTTAAGCTTGATGTGTTCTCAGAGATGATGCTCCATTCCTTCCTCTGTCATGGATTTTCTTGCTGGGGTTCTACTGGCTGTACTGGGAGTTACGATCTTTTGGGGGTTAAATCTGCCTTCTGCTATAAAAACATGCCAGGTTGGGCAGCTGTGCTTGAGATACTTTATATGGCTTTGCACCTCACCCGGCAGCACTGCTTCATCTCCTCAGCTCTGCCCACAGCAGGGTATCCCACAGCACGGTGTCCCAAAGCCCCATTGGGCAGCTCTGAACCAGGTTCCTGCTCGTAGGGCTAAACAAAGCAGGTGACTCCCAAGGCATAAACAGGCTGGGTGACTGAAAAAAGATGTCCCAGACCTTCACCTGCCTCTAACACATTACCCAGCCATTAAAAGGGCATCCAAAAAGTAAATGCTAAATTCAGCAGTACAGTTTGGCTCCTTGCATGGCTGTAGCTCTGAGCAGCAGTTACAAATCCAGTTTAACAGGCCAGTGCTCTGACTCTTTGCATTGATTCAGCACACCAGTGGATTTGTTCTTAAAGAATGAAGTCAAAACTCCCTTTGGCTTTGCCAGGGTCTGGCTTTCACCCTGCAGAGCTACAAATCAATAGAAGCGATGGAAGGCAGAACTCACTGTAAATACCTCTGAAGGGGGAGGTATGGAAAATGCAATTACCCAGAGAAGGAAATAACAAGACAAGCTTTTTTTATTTGCACTTTTTTTCTTTCCTTCTCTTTTTCCTCTCTTGGTGAAGAGCACTATTGCAGGAATAGTCAAGAAAATGCATTTTGAACATTTTATAATTCTTCTAAGCCAAATGCAGGATATTTACTTACAGACGGAAATATAAAGATGCAGGGGGGTGAAAACATAGTATTTTTCAGTCCATTCAGAAATAACATTATTAGAAAAATACTGTAAAAACTGTCACAATGTGGAGTTTGAAGAATGTGACTCAGTTACTTCATGGCGCCACTGATAACCAAACATCAGTGTTAGCAGAGTTAGTAGCATGTATAGCACAATACTTGTCTTCAGGGGCCTTAAAAATTAATTGATATTAGGATTGTGATGGCACCCTTTTAAGAATATTAATGTAAGGTTTCATACAGGAAAGTATATGTTCTTACACATATATTCTGGTGCGTATATTCTTGACCTTTAAAATAATTTCAGTAGGGACCTTGGCTCCCTGGGTGCTGTTCTGCTTTGCCTTTTTATGCACATCGCAGTGGGCTGCTTTGGTCTTGCTGTTTCCCATCTAGGGGTAGCCCTTCTTTGGTCCTCTGGAGAAGGAAGGAGCACAGGAGATGGTTTTCTCTATATGCATAGCTCCGTTCCTGTGTTTAAAATGCAGATACCTCTGAGGTTAAAACCGACAGCATTTTAACAATTTTCAGTCATGAAGGATGGCTTCTGCAAGTCAAATTGATTGAGGGCTATCTGACAAGAGGAAGGGGAAAGCAAACACCATGAATTATAGATGGCAGTCTGTCTATTTTACTATTACATACCCACAGTAGGAGCAGATTCATTCCTCTTGTACCTCCCATTGTGCAGTCATCCCCATTGTACATTCATTTCCATTGTTTCTCCTTCCATGTATTGTACATTCAGACCCTGTCTCAACTGTACATTCCAGCTCCGTGGCAGGAGATCCATCCATGGGCTCAGCTGTTTCACAAACATATCTAATAGACATATCTAATAGCTGTAGTGTGCTCAGATGAGCATGATGGGTAATAGCAGAGCAGATTGAACTATATTGTCCCAGGAGTTCATATATTTTTATACACTCATAGGGTACACATCATCTTGCTATGACAACGAGGCTAAGTCAAGCATCTCGGGATGAAATAAACCAGATTACAATACCATTCCTTCACTCATTTTCACTACACTTCCCCTCCCACTTTCTTTTAACAATGCCAGGCTACTTTACACACAATTCCCAGATCATGGCTTGCTCTATGTTCTCCTCCTTCCTCCCCCCAAAAAATATTTATCTCTTATTCCTCCTGAAACAGTATTCCATGGAGATAAAACTACAAATTTCCTAAATATCAAAGAAAGTTAAGGACATGAATTTCAGCATAAAAACTCCCAACAATTCAGGCTTAAAAAGGCCAAGGTTAATAATTTTTTCCCTCCCCAAGCCATGTCACATTATTAAGTGAAATAAAGCTGACAAAGGAAGTGATATTCAAATAGCCAGTGTTCTCATTTACTACATTATTACTACCATACACCTTTCTCGTGCAGACATGCTAGGCAATTAAGAGCCCAATTATCCCCTCAGACACAGGCAAAGGGCTCCCCAGCATCTCAGTGTGAACTATGGGTGTTCTTTCAGACGGTCAAGGTGTGACCCTGGATGGGTTTGAATGACAAACTTAGCCAAAAGCTGGAGAACACTTGTGTCCTCTTCCCAGTCCATGCCCACATACCCAAATGACAGCTGCAATCATCCCTTATCATCTGAGGCTTTCCCGCTACAAGTTTGGGCAGGGTAACACACAGTGCTCATGTGCATGAAGCAGGTAAATTAGCTCACACTTTTCCTTGCTGGCTCCCACTGTAGAATTCCTGACCCTAAACATTCCAAATTAGGGGTCAAGCTTTATAGAAGCACAAAAGTTGCTTAAACTCTTTAGGTTCTTTTTAACAGATATGTAAGGCATTCTTTGACTTCGCGTCATGTCTGGTCTTATACGTTCATTTTTTTTTCATTCCCCCAAGAGCTGAGAGGTGGGGTGAGAGGGAGATCCAGTGATCAGGGTTCTTCAAAACTTAATGCAAAAATAAGTATATAATGCTCTCTTTATTACAGGATTCCAGTTATTAGCATAAAAAGTTGGCTGGAAGAAGTAACATTTATGATAGGGTAAAATTTACTCACGCCAACAACATACTGTAAAATGGCAAAGCCCAAGAAATCTGAAATCCTTTGTTCACATGGCTACTCCAGGACTACAGACCCAAAAGAGCAGGATAAACAAACTTTTGTCTATAACCATGTAGATACGGCTGATCCTGTCTTCTGAGAAGAAAAACGAGCTTTTTCCGTGTGCCTTCAAGCCCAACAGTTGTGACAGTCTGTGAACTCAATTCCACTTTGTATTCAGATAGCTCTTCCCACCTTGAAATATCCCACTGAGTGCAGCAAACCATATATAAGGAAACACATCTCCCCAACACTGACATCCGTCCATCCCGAGGTAGCCACAAGCATCTATCTTAATGACCCACAACACCACCAGACAACAAATATCAGAGAGAGTGCCTGAGATGATGGGCTGGTGTAAAATGAGCCAGAGCAGGCTCTGTATAGATTTACACCACTGGAAAGTCAGAGCCAGGGACAGAAAATCATTACTACATGCTTTGGAAAGTAAATGTGTACCTTGGAAGGCCAAATACTGGATTGGAACTGGAGATTAATTGTGGCATAGATGGGGCATCAGGAAATGTATCGTAAGGTACAATCGTCCTTACTGATATTTACTCCTCACAAGGGTGCTATGAAGTTTTGTGAGAGTGTATCAGCAAGAGGTTCAACAATGTTCCACAGGCAGGTGCCATGGGAGGGCAAACCAGAAAGGACACTGCCTTCATCTTCAGGGCTGTAGTAACAAAGGGAGAAAAAGACAAATCTTAGAGGGATGGAGAAATAGGCTAGTTTGACAAGATGGCTGTGATTTCCTCTTTCTTTTCCACCCTCTCTTTACTCCACTACTCACTTTCTGCTTCTGGACCCAATGGGACTAGCACAGAACTACAAATTCCCCTGTTATATCTTCATTTTCCTCTCTTTGTTAAAAGGAGGTCTTTGTTCCTGGTAAAACATATATAAAATCCATAGGTAGAAATTAAACCATATCAAGATTCAGGAGACCTCAGGGTCAAAGCTGAGCCAGAGCTTTACAAATTTAATTCTGAGAATTTTTGCCAAAATCTTATAAATCTGCCTCTAAAGTGAAAAAAAATTCCCAACCTCAGGTTTTGTAAGACTTTTACAGGATACAGGGCAAGTGGATACAAACAAACAGGCCATTGCTCCTTTGCCTGTCTGTGATTCAGGCCACATTTGTAACACTCACTGTCGATTTGGAGTGCTGTTTTACGCCAAGCGCCAGTCAATAGAGTCAAATATGTCAATAAAGTCAATAGAGTCAATAAAGAAGTCAAATATGAAGATGTGAGACAGATGAATGTAAATATATTTCAATATAATTTCCCTCTCCTTTCTCTCCTTTTAGTGAGTCCTATCCACATGTTTTTATGGTTTATTTCATTAGCAATACGAGATACACGGAAGTTTCGGGGGAAAAACCAAACAAACAAACCAAAAAAAAAACCCCAAAAAACCCAAAACAAACCAAAAAAAGGAACAAAACAAAAACAACAACAACAACAACAAAAAATCTTGAATTATTTAGTGGCAAATTCAGTATATGTTCAAGACCTGAATTCTATAGTCCCTTGCACCTGACACAGTTATGCCAGACCTGGGTCCCAGCCCCTGGTCAGATCTGCCTTCATAACATTCTGCACACCAGTTTTATGACCCCATTTCTGCACCTCACCAGCCTCCCTGTAACCAAACTGAGTCTGTCCTACTGACATGAAGGTATTTAGGTGCCTTGTATATACTGGACATGGATTTCCATTTGGTCTGACGTGCCTAAGATGGATGTGCTGGCTGCACTACTTCAGTATTCTCCTGTGATTGTTAATGTTTCAGTTCCAACACAGAAGTACTGGTTATGCTATTTTATTTACCTTTTTCTTTTCTTTTTTTAAGGCCATCTGACTTTGTTTCCTAAATCAGACAGCCAGGGATTGCATCAAAGTTTTACAGCCACTTGTTCGCTCACTCATTGTGCTGCTGGGTGTTTAGTTGGGCTGGAGCAGAGGCAGCACCAAATACACCCAAGCCCCACAGTTCCTCTGAGGACAGAACCCAGCTTTTTCCAAATCTGTTTCCAGGCATGCAGTAAGAAGCTACATAGTGCACATTAACTAGGTTTTGGGAAAGAGGGAAGATACAGTAAAGAAATAGGAAAGTGAACTGCAAGATACAGGAGAGTCACAGCAGGCTGTTAGCAGGGAAGATACGGCTATCTTTAAACTTTCATGTCTCACTGTCCTGTTATCATTACCACATGATGCAATCTTGAAACATATATCTACTCTAGCAAATTAAACCAGCCAAGGCCCATTTTCTGGCCCACAGGACAAGAGACATAGTACAGCTTTTATCTAATTGCCTAAACTCTCTTCCACCCAGAACAGAGTGAAACAGGCATCCCTGGAAAGGATGCCTGGCTCATAACAATCTGTATGGCCCCAGCACAGTGTCTGTGCCTTCTTTTTATTTAGCTGATAGATAGAGACAAAGTCCAGTAGTAAACCTTTGTGCCAATTTCAAAATTTGGGAAAGGAGAAAAAGCACATTCAACTACTTTTCACATCTGCAAACTCCATTCCAACTCCTATCCTGGTATTTAGCTGTAAACTCAGGAAAATCCCAAACTCGATATAAGAATAGTTCCAAGAGGATGAAATTGTCATTGAAGGAAAGGATTTGTGTTGTGCTCCAATTTTGATTATTAAAAGAAGAGAAAAGCCTAATTCATATCGAGATAGAGATTTGAAGTCCCTAGCTGTGGGTATCCTGGGCTTTATGTTTCTTCCTGTTCTAAAAAAATGAGAGCAGAATGGGATTGCAGCCCAGAAATATGCATATCTAGTAAAGATCAGAGATGTTTGATCCTGAAAAATGTCTCTTTTATCAAAATCACCNCACTGTAGGTGAACATCATGCTGTGTCTTGCTCCTGTGCAGGAGAGTGTTTGAAAAAGGGCAGATGCCTGCAAATCTGTCAATGGGCAGAAAAGAATGAATGGTAGTGAGGGGCTGAGGCAAGAGTAAATTCAGAACAAGGCAAAATATTATTACAGTAAAAGAAGTTCAGTCAGTGGACTAATGTGTGAGGAAATGGAAGAATATCTTTGCTGGACAAGACAGTAGATTTTCAGCTGGGGCTGGTCATCATGTCAACACAAATCCTGCCACTGTGGGGAAGTGAGGTGCTCAGGTGAGTAGCACCCTGCAAGCCCTGAACTCTACCTGAGCCACTCCTAGGTGCTTGATCTTTGCATCCTTGTGAAGCTGTCCATTTCCAAAAAAAGTGCAGAATTTACTACAAGGACAAAAAATTGGAGTCCGGGTGCCATTCATAGGATGTATGGCAGCATTCTGTAATACATCAGTCCCACTTATAACATAATAGCTGTATAACTCATACAAGGCTCTGGCTCATGTGAGGCATGGAGGTCTACATTCCACAGGGGAAGAATAAGCAATGCAGTTACATACCCTGTAGCTGGGTAAGATTACAACACAAGCAGCAAGCTTTCTATGCCTTAAATGCTGGAGGGAAGGACAAGGCATAGGAACAGCTTGATCCCTGATTTTTATGAAAGTTAGAGTACTTTCACTGCAGAACTGCAAGAATTCTCTGCAAATCTCTCTGTGTATGCGTGTGTGGTCAGCAGTAGTTCTTAGTTGTGTTAGCAGTGAAAGTAAGGAATGAACTGGTGATGGGAATTAAATTTGCATTCTTATTCTCTCAAGAGATGATGCCACAGTGTCAGTGAATGGAGAGGTGAAATGAGACACATTCTCAGGTGAGGAAAATTGCTACAACTCGCATGAAGTAAAGGGGGCTGTGCTGCTTCATACTAGCTGAGTATATATTAGAGAACAAAAATATGAGGAAAACTTTATTGTTACATACCAGGTTTCTTTAAGGAATTAAGAGCTCTGGACTTGCAGTATGACACCTATTTTGCCATTCTCAATTCACATGGTTAGGCAGAGCAGGGTGACAAACTTCAGATCAGCCACAAAATATGTACAGTAAGATTTCATTCCTTGATTTTTAATTTTTTTCTGTAAGACCTGAATTCAAAGCTTTGATGTTCCACTATGGTAGGTGATGAACATCACAAGAAGTTACAAGTGAACCTTTAAAATGCTTCAGCCTTCCAGCAAAAGCAAGCTTTGCCTTGGAGACTCAGTATCAGGCTTCAATAATTCATGCATTTTAGGCGCAGTAGAGACTTGTGTGACAATCTAAGCTGGACTGCTGCATATAACAGGCCTTCAAACTTCTCTGAATTATTTCCCATTTCAAGTCCAAGAGCTATTGTCAAAGTAAAATACGTATTTCAGAAAAATACTCAAACCCATTTTAAAGTAGCTAGTGACAGGTTATTTTCTATAGTCCTTGGTCCTTCTAATAGTTAATTACTCTAAAAAGGGGCAACTTCTTCTTTATGTGTCAGACTTTGTCTTCTAGGACTTGGCTCTTTCTAACTCCCCATCTGCTAAAATAAAGGGCCTTGTATTCCCATATTTCTGCTCCACAGAAAGTGATTAAATAAATGCTTAATTTTCATTTTGTTGAGCTAACTGGCACCTTTAGTCTCTCCAGATAAAACTGGATTTTGACAGATGTATGTAAAACTGTCTCAGGAAAGATGAACAGAGAATAGTCATTCACTGCTTTTTCCAGTGTAACAGCTCTGGGACATTGAAAAAATTATCAGCCAGCACACTTAAAATGGATCCAGGGAAATTCATTTTTAATGGGACCCAGTAAGGTGGTGTAACTCTTTTTTGCAGAACACAGAAATAGTCCCAAAAAGTCATTAGATGTGTTCTCCTTGACCCTGTCCCTGCCAGTCCCACATCAGCATTGTACGTGCCTCCATTTATCCATAGATTTAGTTGTGTTGTGGGTCACCTCCGAGCCTCAAATGTGGAAATGCTTAAATAATAGATAATGGGGGGGAAAAAGGGTAAGTATGTTTAACAGGATTAGTTCTAGCATTTTCCAAATGCTCAAAGTAGTACAAGTAGCAACAGAAACAGGCTCCTTTCCATGCTCAAAATTTCATGGCTCAGCTCCAGTCCCCAAGATCTGAGTAGAGATTCCAGCATCAGTGGTTTGAGGTACTGAGTAGGAAGTGGAAATTTTGTGCTTTCATGGACATGAGCTGCAGAGCCTGTCCACAAAGATAATGCCTTTGAATTTTCTTCTGCAGCACAAAGCTACCCCTGAGGATCCCCACAGGCAGCCAGGATCTGTGCACAGGGAAGCAGATATGAATACACCTGCATTGCAGCTGGCCAGAGTGCACATGCACAAGAGGAGAATTACCCTTATCACTCTCCGTTCCCAGCCTGGATCATCGGGAGGGTGGAGTAGAGCAACAGAGGTTAAAAACTAGAATGCTTACTCTGGAATTAAGCCATAAGGTCTGACTGGACAGGGAGAGGAAGAGGGGGATATGGATAATTGCACCCATAGGGCAGTTAGAGTTACAGGGAGCAGCAGAGCTGCACTTCAGTCCCAAGAGTGTGATTAATTGGCACTAACAACCCCTCTGGAGTTGCATTATTGCTATTATGAAGACAAGTCTTTATTTTTTATTACTTTTTATTTATAAATGAAATATTTAAGTGCATGACTTTGATCGCCAGGATCTGCTAGTTAGTGCCAGCTTCAGCCACAAGGTGCCAAGATTAAAGATTCATCAAAGGCAAAGGATTAACCCACCCTGCTGGAATGCCAAGTAGCTATTCAGGAAGAGCATGCTGCATTAAAGCCCTGAGAAATCCCTCTTTGCTTAGTTTGTTCTCTAGGGCTGTGCATTTGGAGTATCCCCCTTCCCTCAGTCCCTGCTTAGTTCATACATGCTTCTATAACTGTAAATTGCCTAGGAGGAAGAGGACAAGGACAACATTAAAAAATAAAAATATTCTAACATGGAGTATTCTCCTTTTAAAAAGAGGTAGCTGCAAAGGTGACAGCTCCAATGTCTAGGGTTGGGACACAACCTCCTCCATCTCAGCGTCTTGTGGAGAAAGGGCTCAGATGAATCTGTGACTGGTGGTCTTCTCAAAAGCAGCCAGAAAGAGGACAGCAGAAACACCATCCTCCCTCTTTAGGCAGAATCATCACACATCCACTTTTTCCCTAGAGACATCCTTTGTTTCTGTGGAGAGATATAAGCTGAGGCTGCTGTATATTTGTCTGAGATTTCTGGGTGTTTCTTATTTGGACATGTTCTGTGATATGGTCACACCAGTTGTGGATCAAGGCTGAGGTGAATAGCAAAGCTCCACAGCTGTACAGCAGTCCATGGCAGAGGAACGGCCATATGCCTAGCAGTCTAAATCTATTTTAAATCCTTCGTTCTATCTTAGGACTGATGGTCTTGAAGACATTCATTTACATGCCAAGACTAATAAAATAGACTGGTAATTTTTAGTCCTTGTGTTTATTCTCAGGCATATTAAACACTATTAGAAGAGCGTGTTTTGTGACTTTTGGAAATCCAAACCATTGCCAGAGTCTTAAGTTTCATAATTGAAATTATTTTCCCTCTTTTAAATATCCAACTGCTAAATCTGAGCAAACACTGAATTGTTCCAATCCACCCATCCAAGAAGGGACCACTAGAAAGCAGGGCTGTATAAGCATCCACTTCCTTGCAACAGGGCTCTGCAAACCAGTTAGTTCACTGTTCATTTAATAGGATCTGTCAACAGCTGAAACAAATGGGGGAGGAGAGAACCTGCCTTGGACATACATGAGTTCATCCCAATAATCTTGGTCTGTCTGACTAGTGCCTATCCTCCTGTGCTGCTGGGGTTCTTTCCAGGAGAGGATAAATACATATACTTCTCTTTCACAGGACAGTGATTTTTCTTTTTCTTTTTCTTTTTCTTTTTCTTTTTCTTTTTCTTTTTCTTTTTCTTTTTCTTTTTCTTTTTCTTTTTCTTTTTCTTTTTCTTTTTCTTTTTCTTTTTCTTTTTCTTTTTCTTTTTCTTTTTCTTTTTCTTTTTCTTTTTCTTTTTCT
>VYXD01003724.1:290730-322023 GCA_013397195.1 Hylia prasina
CTCCTCTCCTCTCCTCTCCTCTCCTCTCCTCCCTTTTTGATGCAAAAAAAATTAATTGGTAGGATTTGGGAAGACTTGAATTTTTTCTGGCATCTGGTTAGATAAGGCTTCCTTCTCTGTTACACTTCCCATCTCTCCTCTATGATGTAGCTAAGAAGCCCAGCAATCTGCCTTCCCTGCCAGATACTATCATTCAATTGGAAATACTATTGTTTTCTTTAGGCAGATGGTTAGATCCTTTGATCCCTTCACTAAACTCATTAGAAAACCTGGCCTCAGATCAAACCTTGAAAAGAAGAAAAATTCAGAGGGAAAAATAAATACCATGGTTCTGAAGGTGGTGTATAAGATGCTGGATAGAACAGAACTTATTTTCTCTTTGACTTCTCTCTGAAGTCTGCCACTGTTTCTAATACTAATCAGTTCACACTGGTCTTTGTACCTATGCACACACACACATACACACATGCTCATGTGAAGGTTTGTGCGTGCCTGGACATGTAGAAGTAACCAAAGGCATCTCCACTTGTTTCAGTTCATGAGTGGGCTATAAGAGCCATGTGGGACTGGCTGCACTGCACCCTGTATTCCTCTTGTATACCTGGCTATATGTTGATAAGGGCTCTGCTGAATTTCTCATTTTGAAAATAAAGGGTATTTTCAGTGATTTGGGCCATAAGATGTCGAATGAATAGCAGCCAAGTGACAGTGGATATGGCCTCTGTGCTTATCAACCTGAGTCCAATCCCTCTACACCTGGCAGCGCAGAGTGGGCGCAAAGAGAATGAGTACTCAACCATGAGTTATAAGAATAGCTCAGTGTCCCTCCCTTGTGTGGAGACAGATTTATTGCATTGCGCAGAGAAAAGGTGCCAGGTATGTATTTAAGGGAGGAGGATGGAAACAGGGGGAAGTCCAGCACCACAGCTCTGCTCTTCCTTTTGTCTGTTGGAACAGACATCCAAGAATGCCCATAAAAGAGAACCACTGTGAGTGACAGTAATGCCCAACAGCATAAAGGGACACAGAGAGGTCAAAGCAGGAGGTGTGGCAACACAGCCTACTTTGAACACAGCCCATTGGCACAAAGTGAAGTGGATCTGTACAACTTTGGAATTTGAGCTATGTGAGAGGAGTGATCTCCACACCTTCTCATTTCTACTGAAGCAGGGAGAGAAACATGAAGTAATTTCCTCAGATTCCCTAAGAGCAAACAAAACCACCCCTCCCAGAGGCAGTCAGTGGCTGTCTATATGGGACTCCATCTCCCAGGCTGAATTAAGGGGTGTCAGACACCCACAGATCCTATCAGTGGGGCACAGGCACATCATTCATCCAAAATATCAACACAGTGGGTTTCCTTCTGTAGCACAGGACTAGAGTCAAATACTGTGACTGGACTCTTTTTTATTTTATTTTTTAATGGATTGTATAATTGTATGACTGTCAAGATGAACAAATAATTTGCAATGAATAATTTATCCAACAGATTTTGATTCTTTTGCAGCTTACTGAATATCCATGAGCAGACCTCGATTTCAGCTGGCTTATTTATTGTTTGAATTTATTTGACGTGTTCCCCTTTTTATATTTTTTTTTCAAAAACACTATCAACTAATCAGAGACAGCTCCTGAACAAGTTTGATAGTCTGCAGTTGAAAGTAGTTGTAGCAGCCATGAATCAGGGGGTGGACAGTACAATGTGTAGAAATTTCACTGGAGAAATTTGGATTTAATTTTTAGACCTTTCAAAGACTTCCAATGTGACCTTGATAAAGAAAGTTGGGAACACTGTTGCTACTAAAAAGCTGTCCCTAAGTGACTTATCCCAGGGAGAGGGAGGAACACAAGAATGACTATACTGGTGCAAGTCCATCAGTCTTGCCTGATGTTCTGTCTTTGACTATGGCCAAGAGTATGTGTCTAAGACAAAATGTAAAATCAGGGCAAGTAGGCAGTGATTCTTCTCCTAAAGCATTTATCCCACCTCACTCAAAAAAATTGCTGAGACAAAGATGATGTTTTCCTGTTTGGTAGCCCTTGATGTATTTTAGCTTCACATTAGGGGCATGAACCCAAGGCTGGGGAGGACATAGATTGCTGGTGTAAATTGTGTCTCATTCTGTCATAGATTACCTGGGTTATCTTGATCCAGTCAATTAAGGTGAGATTAACCTTACCTAACTGTATCTATTTAAAAGAAAGGTCTCACTGTGAGCCATACTGCTAACTAAAGAGGAGGATGTGTTCCTGTGCCACAGTTAGGGGACCACCACAAACCCATGAGTGTGGCTGGTGACTGTCTGGGAGCACCAGGGTGCAGGCAGAGGTCCACTCATTACAATAGGGAAGATGCTGTCCTCCTCCAGAGATTTTGGATATGCTTGTGTCAGGGGTACACAACAAGTGGAACAAACAAGCAAGGCAAGATAACAAACTGAACAATACTGGGAGGGAACTGAACCTAGGATTACGTCTGGCTTTACCCATGAGAGGCAGCAGTGTTTTGAAGGCACTGAAGCAAAAGGTAGATTTTAATTCAAGTTCTTTCTGTACACAGACCCTCTGTCGAGATGAAGAAGGTATTTTAATCCCCTGAGAGCAGAGCTATCAAACTGGCTGGATGGCTCCCTCTGCCACAAACAGCATATTTTATGCAATGTACCCACACTCTGCTTGGTTATGGTAAATCAGCTTTTCCTTCTCTGATGTTGTGTGCAGTTTTGCATAGTTGGGTGGAGGGAAGGAGGGAGGAATGAACAAGGTGAACAGAGATGTAAAATGTTTTCTTGTCGAAGAGACAGAAAGAACTGCTTGTGAACAGGTGGGGTTGAATAATGCTTGATGTCAAACGTCTACACTGGCTGTTCAGGGTGGCCCTGAGAGCTCAAGACCAGGAAATAACCCTCTGTGCAGATAATGAGCCTTCTTAGGAATGGCCCAAGGTGCGTCAAGTGTACTCAACTCCCACTGCACCAGACCTCACATGCCCAGGGTTCTTCTGGAGGGCCAGCATGTTACCAGGCAGGCCCAAACAAACTCTCTGCAGGCAAGCAGTCTGCCAGAGCTGGAGTGAGCCATGTTTCCTGCTGCTCCAGATGGTGCCCTTTCAGAGTAATGTAGATGTAGCCACTGAGGTCCTGCTGTGAGACAACCCTCTCCTCCTGGGCAGCTGCACATGAGATCGCCAGTGCTTTCCAAGGAACTTCTGCACTGTCCGGTCTGTCCTTGCTCCATTTGGGAGGACATGCTCTGACCCCTCTGCCTAGGAAGCAGGATCAGGGCAGCACAGCGTGCTCTTGAGAGAGAAAATGGCCTCATAGCCCTCAAAACATGGGATCCTCTCATTAAGGAGTCTGTTTTCACAAGGTTGCTTCTCCTTTCTGTGGAAGGAGGAGGGAAATAGATTTTATTCCTGTCTTTGGACAGAAGGCTTGAGGGGTTCTTGAGCAGTAAATGTCAGAGTGGAAGTACTGGCCATTGCTCTTTCTGTCCCTTCTCCACTGACAAGGGAGACTCTCTGCACCAGAGCCACAGCTGAAGCTCTCCAGTCTGAGTCTTGTTTCCAGACTCACAGCAGGCTCAGCTGAGAACACAGATGCCAAACTCACTGTGCTTTCTTCTGTCTGCCCTCATCTTTCTGGACTCCCATTTAGCTTCCTTTTAGGATCTCAACACCTTAGGGTACCTCAGGCGTCCTCAGCACCTCCCTCTACACCCTTCTTCTCCCTGAACCATATCAGGTCTCCCTGCTTATCCTTCTTCTTGTGTTTTTCTGTCTCTAAGGAGTATAGCTATGTTCGGTGACAGAATCATCTCTGCAGAACAAAAAGTTACTTTTCTTCCAGGCTGGTGTATTTGTTTCAGAGGTTGTCTTGATTCAGCTGAAAGTGTTTGCAGCCTGAATCTATCAGCTACTCAGAGTTGCCCAAATTACTTTCAAAAAGTAATTTGTCACAGATTCCCACATCCAAAAATTTATTGTCAATCTCATGTACTTAGTGACCGTCTCAGTAAAAGATAGTCACATATCCAAAATTAGAACCCAGCTGTTGTGAGCTCTGGGGAAATAAACCTGAGGTGCAAATGAAAGAGAGGTGTTTAGTGACAAATATAGTTTGGTTTCCAGTGCTCTCTTTGATGCCTTGCTAGAAACCAGTCTCCAAACTTTCTGGCCCTTCAGCAGCACTCCTAAGCAAGTCATACATTGCAAGTGACACCCTGTGGTTTTCTCTCCACAGCTCTCAGATTAAAGACATGGTCCCATTTGCCCATGAAGGGTGCTCAGGAGCCAGCAGATACCAGGGCACCAGGCAGAGGGGTGATAATTTGTCTACAACAGAGCTCGTGGGCATTTTCTGCCATTCTAGTTAGGGTAAGGTTCATCTTCCTTGCCTTAGGTGTCCTAAAAGCCAGATGTCTAATTGGGGTTGGTGATACCAGGCATTTTTTTATAATCAATACACAAGAACAGGTGGCTCCAGAGGTAGTTTCATTGCAGCCAAAGATAAATGTGTAAGAAATGCCAGATGAATTGCCCTCAGGATGTATTTATATATCCAAAACAAAAATAAAGAAACCTTACAATGGCCGGCTTAGACACCCAACTTTTAGACATATTCAGCTAGAAAAGATGCATCCCACACTCTATTGGGAAACTCAGTTGTCCAAACAATACTTCAATGCAAAATGTTGCTTGCAACATCTTTTCCAGTGCAAAGGATACCAAGTGGAAATTAAATTATTTTTACAGAATTGAAATATAAATATATATATATATATATATGTTTGAATTGGCTTTGGTTGTTGAAGGAAGCACAGACTATTGCACTAGAAATGTGCTAGAAGTATGTTAAATGCAGGCAAAGCTGTCGGGAAGCAGAGAAGAAAGGGTTATCATAAAAAGGGCAAAATATGTAAAATGTTAATATCATAGCGCAGCATTGTGATGTTCACATGGATAGCAAGAGGTGAAGTCTCACAAGCCTGAGCTAAGAAACAGTTCTTTCTTGTTCCTCAGATTTGTTCTTAGAAGAGAAGTTTAGCAAAAAACCTGCACCTTGACTCCAATTCAGTAAAGGAAAAAAAAAATTAGGAATTTCTGAAGCTTACCTCATTCCTAATTGACTTGATTATCTTTGAGAATTGCCCATGTTCACACATGGAAGCATACAAACTGCCTTATAGGACATTTCTGGATAAAGAGCTGAGGAGAGCACAGATAGATGATGTGTATTACACTTTCTACAAGTGATACAAATTTTCAATTAAAGTAGGGTCTTTTTGACAGCATAAGATTAAGATGTTTTGCTCAAAATCACATTTATTTTCTGGAGGAAGGGAAATGTCTCTCCAAAAACATTTAGGCACTTTGCTGGGATAAAACTTCTCCATTAAAAGGCTGGCTTTTTGTTGAAAAAACATGAGTGAAAATGGCTAAAACGTACATGGAGTCTGAGCTGAGGGAATGGCAGCGTTAAACTCAGAGCTGAAGCAATGCAAACCCAAGGTCCCTCACCCTTAGCTTGTCATGCTGACATGCTGGAGGTATTTAAATATATCACAGGGGCCGATGTGGAGGGGGAAATGCCTTTCCTTCTTCTTTCATCTTAAAACCCAATAGGTCATTACTGGTCATTCTGACATCAGTGCTGGGAGGAAGCAGAACAAAAACTCTGTTCAAGGGCAGTGCCCAGATCTCAGTGCCGCAGCCAAAATCCAGCTCTGTCTGTCCTCCCAGCAAGGATCCTCCTTGTCATGTAAAAATCACAGCTTTTTAATCCATCCATGGCATTTGCACTGCCATATCCAACCATGGCAGGGATCAGTCATCAAGCAGTTAAATTTGCAGGGTGAAAAGGATATGGGGTGAAAAGCAGAGCAGACTTGGCCATTGAGGAATAATCCAGGTACTCATAGACTTTCTGTTCTTTTGCATGTGACGAAGATTTTTGGCATTATCCAATGTACTGATCCAAATTTACTCTTTAATTTGCTCCAGAGAATGCCCCACTTCCTGCAGTCCTAATTCCAGGGCTGCCCATTTCTGCAGTTAGCTCATGTTCAACAGGCTAACAAGGAGCCACAGTATTTTGGGGGGGAACCAAAGTAGCTTTGAGGCTAAGCAGGATGTATGTGAATCAACTTAAAGAGCAGTAGGAAACTCTAGCACAAACAGATCCCTTAAAAATATTCCCATAGCCAAAGCTGTGCTTGGTTTTCTTCTTACTGATCAGAAAAAAAAAAAGCACTTTTCTCAGACATGGTTGTTTTGCCAGCTTCACAAGGAAGTCAGCCTTCCTCTGGGTTGTCCATTACTTGCACACTGAAAGAAACACACTATTTATGATTCCAAAAATGTGAATGTACATATATGTACCTTGCACAGTATCATCTCCCCTGAATAGGAAGAAGCCCAAGATTGGCCTTTTTCCAAATCATGTTGAACACGCCACCTGGAAGGAACAGAGACATCTGGAAAATCATTCCACAATCTCTGAGGAAATTACAGGAGAAATACCAGATGATTGGAAGAAAAGCCCTTTGTGGGATTCTTACTTTATCAGCCAATTTCACTTAGATTTTTTTTTCATAAGTAGCATATGTTCAGAACTTTAATAAGAAATCTTTGAGTTCTGAGGGTTTATTTATTTGTTTACTTAATTTTCCTCATGAATGAAAAAAAGTTTTAGAAATTTCAGAGGTAGCAGGGCAGAGGGCAAGGAAAACAAAACAAAACAAAACAAAACAAAACAAAACAAAAAGGAAAGAAACATCTGATAATTCACATTTTAGGGTGCAATAGTTCATTCCCTTTCCTGGAATGTGATGTAGATTAAATGAGCCCACAAGGAGTCTTAACATGCCTGGACTGCAGAAGGGAGAATCATTAGTTCTCCCAAAAGTCCTCCAGCAGACAAGCAGAGTTGTTTAAAAAAACAGCAGAGTTGTGTCTGGTAAGAATAAAGGTCTAGGTAAAGCTGAGATTCTATGTGCCCATGCAAGACATTGACTGTATTGTTGTCTGGGTATGGGGAAATGAGGGAAAGAAAGCACCTCCACATGAGCTGCTCTCCTCACCCATGTGCAATGCCTCTTATGCAGCTGCTCTATCCTCACATTTGCAATCCCCCTTTAGATATGTGAATTTTATACAATAAAGAAACCAAACAAAGAAAGAGAGATAGATCACACATCCCACCAAAATTCACACAATACTCACCTGCTTAAATCACTTAAGCACTTCATCCAAAATATCTCTAATGGAATTAGGTATCATCTCTGTTAAAAATATTGCTAAAGATAGATGTGCTATTCCTTCTCAGTTACTTAGTTAAAGGTGGGGAATTGTTTGGTATTTACTTTAAATGCCCCCTGGAGATAACAGGTAAACTGTACCACTGGTATTGTGAGGTGAATGGCAGAGAAAGCATTAGCTGAGGTCATGTAGATATTTGGGGAAACCAAGCCATATAAAGTATAAGAAAATCACAGGCATCTCCACTTGAGCCTTACCTCCATTCTGCACTTAACAGAAATACAATTTGTGCATTGTGTCTGTGCAGTTCAACTCAAGATCTAACTAAAATTCCAGTGTTTGTGTTTCTGATTGACTCACAGTGCTGTTCTTGTTTGCGTATACTTGCTCCAGTAACCTGAATAACTTTCTAATATGAACTTCCTATTATACCTCTACATCTGCAGTTGAAATCCCACTCAGGGGTGGGGAGTCTAGATTTCCATTGGTAATAGAAAGAGTTTTCATGGTTAGTTTATCTTTACTCCAAATTTTCAGTTATTTGCTGCCAGGTGAAATGAATTTCAGACATTCTCACCCAATGAGTTTGGATTTCTGTTTAAAACCAATGAGAATGAGGGAAAGACTTCTTCTAGGGTCTTCATCTAACCCCTCAGCAAAATCAAGCTTACATTTCCATCTTCAAGTTGTCCATCACTTACACAAACACCTCCTCAAACCTTAATCATGTTTATGGCACAGCTAAGGAACCAGGAGCCATATACACCCCCAGTACTTTCAGAGGATGCACTTGTACCAGCAGCAGCACAGGCATCTGCTCCAAGAGAAGAGAGGATCCCTTGGTCTGCATCTCTGCTCACTGCCTGTCATATTCCTTGCAAAGTCTGAAGCCTGGAAGAGCAATCTGTAGGGTGGGACAAATGCTAATCCCTTTGTGCCACCCAGCTGCTGACATGGTCTTGGAGAGGGGAGTCTGCTCTGCAGAGCTAGGGAATGGTGGCACAGAGGTAGAACCAAGTACTTTGGACAAATAAAGCACACTAAGCTCCTAACTCTGTAGTAAAATCCAAGAGAAGCATAGGAAAGGATGTTAGCTGAAACACTCACCCAAAGGAAGGCTTTCTTGGTGCAACCCTCCAGTGCCATGGGCGTGAGCCCATATAAGATCGCCTCAGCCACTGAGATGTGCAGTCCTTTTGTCAAATTTTTTTTCTCCCTTTCGTCTTCCTTGATTTTATTATTCAATTCCTTGTGAAATAATATGAAAGCATCTGTTCTCTCATTTAATTTGTAAGTATGCTCCCAAAGGGCAGGCAGAGTACATGTGTCAGTCCCCGCTTCCAAACTCAAGGAATGCAGGCTCTTGTCTTCACAGGACATGTCCTTCATTCTTGCAGGACCCTGCTCACTGTGCATCAGCTGGAAAGATGTTTAAAAATGTTTGGGTGATTTCTGCACATACCTGTGTGTGAAGGTGGTCGAGGGGCATTGGGGAGATGTAGACATGCCTCAGATGCCCCTTCATAGCTGGACAGAGAGGATAACAGATATCTCCCTGGGGCTCAAATGTGTGATGTCACATGTGTTTGGCCCAACAAGCTGTTATGTTTTCTATGAAGTACAGTCATATTTGTCTTGTAGACAAAAGTAATAAGAAAAAAACCCACCCTTCTCATTCACTTTCATGCTAAAGATCACTAAGTATGGAGTGAAGGGGAAGGATAAAATTCTGGAGTACATAAGCGCTTACTCAGAGGTATTAGCTAAAGCAAGGAGGGTCTTTGCATTCTCTTTGCCATATTATTACTTCAGATAGCCCTTGGACTGGAGCTCAGTTATTTACAGAGTCCTTGAGACTGCAAACTTGTCACCAGCTTATGTGGCCATTCTGCTCCACAGCACACTGTTAAAGGAGTCAAGGCTTCACCCATGATTGTTATGATTACTGTAAATTATCTTTTTATTGCACACTGAAGCCCTCAGGCACTGAGCACCTACAAAATCATGTTTCTTTCAAGCAGCAGGTGCAGGCTTTCAGTTCCTGAACACCCTCGTACAGCTGAGAAGACAGCTGAGACAGCCATCTGGAGACTCGGGAAGCAGCATACCTGGTTCTCCAGCTCCTCGGCTCTCTCACTGTCTCCATGCCTGACAGAAACAAGTCTTTCCTCTGCCTGGCAGCACACAGACTTCGTGGGTGACATGGCTTGTTCTGCTTGGTGCATTCCCTGCCAGAAATCCAGAGGCAGCCTCTTACATACACAGTGCACTGACCAAAAATGGAGCCAGAAGTCAGGTTTCCCATACTTTAACAAGGAAACACTTGGTAAAGGTATTTCTTTCTTTGGAAATCAGTATAGACTGATAGCTAAGTAGTCATTTATCTCTGGATCACGTTTCCTGGCTCCAACTGTATTTAATTGAGGGTAAGAAGTGCTCATGAGACATTTTAAAAGAACCATGTTAATCCTCTATTGACAACATTATAACATGTCTCCTGTCATCTTGCTGGTTTTGGTGTGCTTTGGGATTAATCTTCATTCCTCAATCCTAGCACAAAGCAGGTGATTGAGGCACAGAGGAATGGGCAAAGTGCCCAAGCTAGGCCAGCAGGAAGCCAATTTTAAAAGTCAGAAGTTCAGACTTGGTCCGGCACTTTGGTTCCTTGAGATTTCTTCTGTTTCTTTCAGTCTGTAACCTGCTTGCCAGTCCCACCAAAGTCAGAAGCCTGGATAGAGTAGGAGGAAGCCCACCAGTTAGGCATTTGCTCCCCTCTACCTCCTTGCACCTGGAAAATTTATTGCGATAAATAGAGACAATCAGTACTTTTATAGACAGGCCTCCATAACAAGAGCGATTTCATCCTCCCCTGCTCTTCCAGATTGGGCTGATTGGCAAAGGCGGGTAAAGCCCTACCCTTTGTTTAACAAGATGGGAAAATGATGGAAAGCGAGAAACACCCACAGCACTCCCAGGTATGAATGCTCAGGCTGATTCAAGCCCTTTCAAGTGTTTTGTCTCCAGTGATTTGCACTTCCCTGCCTCCCAGCCCTTCCCCACATTCCCATTCCTGTTCCCGACTCTGTCTTGCCAAGTTCTTCCACGCCTGTTATTATTTGTGAAGCGTGAGGAGAGTTATGACAAGGGAGGGATGTCATTAAACCATGCCAGGAGGAGATGTCAGCCGCCACGCAAACATCTCCTGACACTCCACTTTCAAACGATTTCAGAAACTGCACTCAGATGATTTCAGGTTGGGTAGGCCTGTCAGCTTGGATGGACGACACACGTTGCTTTGGTGCCAGAGACAGCTCCGGAGCCTTGCAGCCGGCTGTTGCGCACACGCGTACACAGCCCCATCCCCACACACACAGCTGCACATCATCATTTTTATGCCACTCCAAGACAGATATCCTTGAATGCCGCTGGAAGCGTCAAACTTTGACTGCAGGAGAAAGCTTTAACATTTAGAGGGTTCTTGTGTAATGCAAATGAACCAGAAAGGTAGGAAGGCATCCCAAATGCCACTCAATGCATTTATGAAAAGATAAGGTGACTTCGTCCTACCCTACCATATCACTTCATTACCAAGTGTCAGCAAAGAGGCTGGCAGCTTGATTGGTTGATGAAATCACATGACCCAAGTGTTATCTTGCAAAAACACATGAAATTACTAAGCTTGAACAGCAAAGAAGTATAAATACCCCTACAGTTTATTCCCATCAACCAAAAATAGACTATGTATCTCTTTATTTCCTCTCATTTTTTCCTCCCATTGAGGGGAAGAAGAAGAAATTCCCTATCTAATTTATAATTCAAGATATTTTGCTATCTAATATATTACTTTCTTCAATATCTAATTTAAGTGCTTTGTTTATGCATTATTCATTTGATCTTTGTTTTCCATCCTTATTGTTAACTTCCATGCAATTTTAATGGGCTCATGGTCAGAGATCAGGGTGACAGACTCTTTGATGCTGTGTTAACTCACTGACAAAAGGACAGTGAGAAAATGTGAGTTAGGAAGACTTTAAAGCCATTCTTTCAGATCCAGATCTGAGCTGTACCTTGCTAGTATGTGCCTAATTTTCACAGTGGCAGATTTCCTGGCTTTGCTGTGGTAGTCAGTTAGGTGTTTGGGTGTCACACTACCAGCAAGCATGAAGAAAAATGTAATTCCTTGAGCTCCTGCAGAAGTGGGACGTTAGCCAGTGCCTGCTGGGGTCTGTGGAAATAAGGCGTTCTGCTGCTCTTCAGCCTTTCAGCATCTCTGCTGAATCGCTCACACAAGTAAACAGAGGTCAGGGTGATGGATGTGACATGTTAGACAGGAAAATGGGTTGGTGTTCAAGGTTTTCTAGTACCTAGCGTGGTGCTGCACAACCAGGAGTGCACACTAGACTCAAGCAACACACTGCTCTGGAGTCTGTGACTAAACCATAGGAAAGCACAGACTGCCTTATGCCTGGGCAGGTACCAGGTATGGCCTTTTAATTCAAGGCATTGGGGTTTCATATAGGCCTCCACCTCTTCAATGTCTTCTGGGCAGAAATTTTGTCATGCCATCAGTCACTGAACTCACAGTTAAGCTGTCTTCCACAAGCAAAAATTCAGTATTTCTCTTTCAGCTGAAATATTGCTGCCCAACCCCAACGAGATATGAAACGTTCAAATTCACTGCTCACTTGAACCAAAAGCGTACTTTCATTTTTACTCTTTTCTTCTCAGCTTTGATCTCAACAAAGACATTTTGCAGCAGACAAAGAGTTAATAACAGTGCAGGAACTGTAATTCAGCGTAGGAAAACAATGTATGGATAATCTTGGCATTTCTGGATATCAGCACAGCTGTAGCACTGTCCCACCCATGAGCAAATGTTCTTGGCCAAGACACTGGCTCTCACAGACCATTAAAGGGCTTCTGTAGTAAGGAGCACACGCAACAAACAATGCTAACCTGAGTTTACAACTGCTGCCCACTGAAAGTTGGCATGGACAGGTAGTGGAAGTATTAAGTGATAGAAGACACAGAGCATTGAAAGTGACAGGCAGCAGATGTAAATAGAGGTAATTTTGTGCAATAACCCACCAAAATACATTTTAATGAACTTAGCTCTCCAGTCTCCACAAGAGGAGACATTACTAGACAAGAGACAGTGAGAGGGAGGTCCAAAAATAGTGTCATGAAGACAGAGGCTGCTAAAAAGTTGCAGCAGCAATCCTGCAGAGAGCAGACTCCTGGGAGTAAACCCACCAGCCAGCTTTAGTTTGCACCCGTGACAGGAACGGTGGTAACACCAAGGATGCCTAAGGAAGAATTTGTACTCACAGGGTGATGGACGGAAAGACATGAGAAGTAAATTATGCTTTACGCATTCCAATAAGAAACCTGGCAGCGGATGGTGGAAATAAGAGAGATTTGTGGGATCGATGTTTGTCTGGGACCAGTGTGCCATTGACTTCCTTCTTTCCTTTGTTTTGCACATTTATTCCCCTTGAATTAACTCATGGAAGAGGAACAGATGCCGTCAGGATTGAAAACAGCATTTTCAGTAGCTTGAAACTAGTGCTTGAATGGAGGATGTCAGCATTTCCTCTGAATTGTACAAATCAGCGGCATTGTAACAGGGCTATTGTTTATAGGGGTTTTTTTGTTGTTGGTTTTTTTTTTAGAGATTCTTAAGGTCAGTTGCTGACAAATGTTTTCCAGAAAAATTGGGGACCATTTTTGGAATTCTCTCTCATCTAATGATACATCATTTTCAAAAACTAGAAATAATATCTGCCAGGTGTTCTGGTTTTTCACTCTGAAATACATCTCCATGATTTCTGGAGCAGAAATTCCTGACTTTGATTCCCTTTCCCTCATGTTTGACTGACAACCATTGACACACTGTTGTGAATGAAGAGTTACTGTCTATCTGAACTCAATGGCCTCAGACTTTTCTCTAGATGATTCATGTTATTCAAATGATCAGAAATCTATAAATCTCAGAATGGAAAAGTGCAAAAATGGCATCTTCATTATTCTTCTGTTTCTTTTTTCTCATCAAGGATATAAGAGTCACTTTTTCATATGCAGTTGCTGTTTCAGATTCAACATTTCTTATCCTCAAAGTCTGAAATTCCTTCACATTAGTCTTTGCATGTTGTTAGAAGAGATGACCATCTCAGTTAGAAAATATTTTTGTACAAAATGCATCAAATGCAAATAAAATATCCTCATGTAAACTCTTGCTAGCTACTTCAGAACCATGCTGGGAAGTTTATTTCTGAACACAGGAAAGAAGCACAGTATAGCTGATGGGCTTACCGTGGGGAAAAAGCAAACAAAATGAAAACGTCAATGAAAATATTACCCCTGTCTGTAGAACATGTAATTTTAACTCATTTTCTATCTGTTGTAAAATCAACTCCTTTAATAAGGCCACATTATTCCAAAACCTAGACAACACTGGAAATTAAATTTCCTATATCAAAATAGTTTTGATGGGAAATCTTTAACCTGCCCTGAAACCAGAATTGTGGTGAGACGGCTCTCCCAGTCAAACCCCTGGTTGTGCTTGGTCATTCTTAAAAGCTGTTAATGGCAATGCAAAACAGTCCTATGCTTGACTGTGTACAAATGTAATAATTACCAGAGGCTTCATGTGTGAAAAGGGATTTTCTCCCTTTCCCCAAGGATCCGGTCCTTTCTCAGCGTTCAAAAGGATTTGAATGTATGGTGGGGAAATATCTTTCCAGCATGGGAGAAGGAGTAAATGGGAGAACAAAAAGAGACAGAAAAGGGAAAGAAAATTCTACTTGATTAGCTTCTTAGCATCAGTCGGATGTGACAACGCTTTGAATATGGATGAAGTCTACAAGAGGGATCATCTGCCAGCAGTAGTTGTTACCAAGGAAGTAAGTGACGCTGGAGGTCGGAGGGCATCTGTCTCGCCAGCTAATGAAAGAATTGTGGGAGACAGAGCTTTTCTATCTGATTAGTATAAGGGCTGTAATTCCTGTCCTTCCCACCCCCACACCTTCTCTGCTCTCTCTTTTAAAATGATTCTAAGGCTATTGTTAATGCAAGTGGGATGTGAAAGAGACTAGGAGTCCTAGGAAGAGTTTTGCCTCTCTTAAGTGATATTTTGGCCAACAGCTTTTGCCAATCTCATCATCCCACACAGATTCTGGAAGGGAAAAGCAACTCTTTTTTTTTTTTTTTTTTAATCTCTGCTACTTTTTTATCCCAATCATGCTGGGAGCTGAAGGTCACCCTTGATTTTCAAGGGGCACAAGTGCAGTTGTTGGAAGGGACTGATTAAGCAGGAATGTATATATGGGGGAGGGAGTGTTAGAAGAAATAACTCAGGAATGCTTTATTTGTAAGGGCAACAAAGAAAAAGAAAGATTTTTGATAATCACAGGCTATTGCATCAGCCCACTTTTCTCACCCAATTTAATGCAGAGATAACCTAAATAATCATATAGTTAGTCCTCCTTTTAGGTGTCCTCACAACTCCATCCTCACCCTTCCAAAAATCCCACAGACCAAACAGACCTTTAGGCAGGGCCATGGACACAGACCAAAATACTGGCAATTTGAGGATAAAGTCTCTGAAAGTCTGATTTGAAAGCAGATTTAGGCATGCAGTATTGTACACTAACCAGTGCATTGCAAACACAGGGAGGCAGAACATATAAACAAAAAGGTGCAGAAAAGAAAACAGACCTAGGAGTTTTAGGGATCACTCTGTGTTTTCCAAGGCAAGGCATAAACCAGAGCATCCTCATTCCCAGACAGAAGGTCTCTCTGGTTATCCCAGTCTCTGTCACCCTCTGGCTCAGACTTTCCCTTATCTGCCAATCTGTTACAGAAGTTCATCATAGCTTAAATCAGGAAGTTTTGGGACAGCTTTGGTGGTTTTCAAGAGCAAATAATTTGGCCCATTAGACAGAAAGACCAAAGATTTTGCTTGACCTCTCTAAAGCAGTACTGCTATGATCCTCTTATATATTTACCAAGTAAATGCCACTCAGTGAATTTAAGGTCTTGTCAGAGAGTATGAATCTACACACAAGTCTTCCATAGCCAGGATCACATTTCACAGAGTTTAATTAATGCTCAGGATAAGACATTTTCCCTTCCACTAGCAGAGGAAAGAGGGATGGAGTCTGGAATTTCTTCATTGTTGAGCTATCACTCAAAAACTTTGCTACACCATCAATTGATACCATGCAATTGGGAAAAGATGGATATAGCGAGGCAGCTACTCCCATGATAACATCCAAACATGGATAGTTGTATGAGGCTGCAGCGAAAGACACATCTATACCAAGGCACTATGATTGAAGTGTCCTACTTCAGATCACTGTGAAAACCACAGAGAAATGCCTAAAAACACCTTGCGCTAAACAAGGTCCTCCAAAAGTTTTTCACTGCTGTTTTCTTGAAGGAGAGTGTAAGTTCAGGTGTAATATTTTATTGGCTCGCACTTTCAAAGATATTTACTAGCAGAATTTACTAAAAGAATTTACACTCTATTGATGCGAAAGCCTTAACTTGCTGCCTTATAAAAACAAAAATTGGGTCGTGATTATAGATTGCATTTTTAAGTGGAATTTATCTTTTGTGCATGTACAGATATATATATGTAGTTTACCTTTTTTGAGTGTGTTTTTTTATGTAAGTGTGGATGGTAGGAAGAAGGGACATTCTCATTTTTCTATGCATTTTAAAGTCTTGATAATATTAAAAGAATGAAGATGAGTTCAGCAGAGATGGGACACAGCTAATAGTGTTTCTTCTACAGAGTGAGTATCTGCAATTTCAAATAAATTGTACACTATTGTGCATATTTGGTGCCTCTGCCCATAGGCATTCAATCTGAAATTAGAAATATTTACTTTCATGTGCTGTTGCTCAGCCAGCTTTAGGGAAACCATGGCCCTGGTTAGGTTCTTCGTAATCCTGTTAGCATCCTGAACAGCTTTAAGGAACAAGCTCCCTTTTAAACTAGTTGGTCAGGTTTAATGTTCCCTAAATTTACTCACATCTAAGACATCTAATTAAAATGCAGATCTTTCCAAGGATCTTTCCAAGTCAGTCAAGGCTTGCAATATAGAACATGGAGAAAAAAGTGCTTTTTTAGGGAAAGTGTGATCTGAAAGCAGATTGCTATATTATGAGGACTGTTGTGCCCTCGACTTTGTAGAGCAGATCCCTGTTAACTACAGAAGAAAGACAAGGGTGATTATCACAGATAGAGGTAAGCCTTGTAGTAAACACTTAAGTTTCTCCAAATGGATCCCACCCTTTCAAACACAAAACTCTAAATCTGCATACTATTGAAATCAATATTTAGATTTCTTTTCAGACATCTTAAAAATCCTCACTTGTTCAGATTACAAGTGAGGAAGGATTTTGTACAAATACTTTATTCACTGGGGAATGGAAATATATGCATGCTCCTATCAAATAATAAGATACCACAATCAGTTTACTTGATTGAAAATGTGAAAAATTTTGCTGATGAGGTATTTTTTAAACAAAGCTATTTCTTTTTCTTTTCTCAATTTCCTTTATTAATCTACTTGCTTTTAATGAAAAGGGAACAAAACAACAAAATGAAAAGTTGTTATATTTTTGGTCAGGAGAGGAACTCTTTTAAACTGTATTTTTCTATTATTATTATTATTATTTTGTTGATGTGCACTTTGGACAGTAAAGTAAACAGTATTCAGACAGATCTCAGTCCATGTGTATGACTGCCAGCACCTACCCACAGACCTGGAGAAAAGGTGCTCAGGGCAGCCTTTGAGGATAGTGAAGGTCAGGGGTGTGCACGGTCTGAAGTCAGGAGCAAACAGATATATTAAATATTATATTTAGATTGGATATTAAGAAAAAAGTCTTAATTGGAAGCATGACTAGGCATTGGAACAACAGTCCAGGACAGTGGTACAATACTATCCTTGGAAGTGTTCAAAAGGTGTGTGAATGTGGCCCTTGGGGGACATGGCTTTGTGGTGATGAGTTAACAGTTGGACTGGATGATCTGAGAGGTCTTTTCCAACATAAATGATTTTATGAACCTGTATGGATTCTACACTCACTTATGTAGCTATAAATGGAAGGAAAAGCCACTCCCTGGGCAGCTTTAGCTATCAGTTTCCTTCCCCATATAAAGATGCATTTTGCCACAGCAGATGGGACAAGTGATCCATCCTGTCAGGTACAGTGCCTCCAGCAGTGCCCTGTGCCTGGTGTGTGTGAAGTCCTCCCTCCTGGCAACACCTGGCCAAATGCATGGTGCTGGACAGAAAGGACAAATTTCTCCTGAGGCCTCACAGCACTGACCTGGTGTACTATTGACACACACAAAGACAAATACTCTGTCCAAATACTGGGCTGTTGCATGTCATCTTTGCACCTGCAGAGTCAAGACAACCCCTTAGGTGATGTCTGGGCACAACAGGTGCATGAAGTCAGGGAGTTCCAGAGACAAAGGCGTCTGGGGGGACTGAAACATGGCCTGCAAGAAGAGCCTGCAGCAGAGGATACCCAAGGCCCAGGATATCTCCTTGCGCCATGGCCTGATCATCATTCATACCAGGAGAGCTTGACGTGGAGGATGAGCCTAATATTGATTTAGATTGTTTAAGGCACTATATCTCTGCTTTAAATTTAGGATGATTGAAATATCTGGGTACTGTCAGTTGTTTTTAGCAAATGAACCTGTATGCGCTTACCTGATTTCAAAGATAAAAGGTCCAGGGACCCGTGTAGGCATCAGGCAGAGCACCGGGGAGGGAAAGGAGATGGACCATATGCTCTGTCCTGCCCAAACCCTCAGAACCCAGGCCCAGCTGTGGCAGGCTGGGAACACGTTTGCCTTGGATATTCATTATGAAAACCTTGTTAGGGACCCCTTGATCTCATGAGGAATGGGAGCAGCCAAGGGAAGGTTTGAAGAAGAGAGAATCATGGAATCTCCTAAGCTGGAAGGGACCCATAAGGATAATGGAGTCTGTCTCCTGTCCCTGTACAGGACAGAGGAAGGAGATTGGGGATTCAGATCTGCTAGGTGAGGAAGCAGGGTGAATGTATCAGGAAATTCTTCCTTGGTCTTTTTATCAGACACCTAAATTAGTGGCATTTTCTGAAAATATTTTTAAAAGGTGTTTAAAAAAAAAAAAAAAGGAAAGCTTGCCATTCGGCAGTTCAGCTCCAGATCTCCATAACACTTTCAAATGAAGGCATTACCGCAGAGCATTTTATTCCCAGAGACACTCTTGAGCTTGAGCAGAGGGGATTTGCATCTGTAAAAAGGACGGAGGGAAGGAGACAGCAGGGCTTAGCCTTTGTATCCATTGCCAGAGCTGGAGGAGGGGAAAGTCCAAGGAAGGGGGTGTTTGACCCCCACCTGGGTAGCAAAGAGATTGGAGACAAAAACATTTTTCCTCCAACAGGTCCACCTCCTTTTTTTCCCCCAACTCTAGCAGAGAAATCAGAGCGGCAATCTCCTGTTGTCAGGGGCCAATACATAAATAAATAAAGGCCCAGATAAGATAACAACAGCCACGACAACAACAAAACATGTAGCAGCATCAGGGGCAGGAAGGATCAGCATCTACTTTAATTAAAAATCTGCCTTCGTTGATTTTTTTTTAAAGGAACACATTTGTAGGGATATGAAGAAAATGCTTCTACTCCATCTTAGTTCAATGAGTGGTGTACATCCCCTGTTAGCTACAAATAAGCCTTTGATCATTTTACTGCTGTCTGTAAAAAAATAACTTTTCTGTGTATTTTCCTTTTTTTTCCCCCTTTAAATTGGATGCTTAAAAGAAGGGAGTGGCAATAGACAGATCTATTTGGGAAATCTCCGAATGAGGGTGGGAGAGAGAGCAAGGAGAGGAGAAATGAGAGTAAATACACAAAGCTGCATCTAGCAAGGAGGGATCAGCTTGCCAGACCCCAGGGGCTGAAACAACCAACTGTACCAGCATCAGCTCAGAAAACCCAAAATACTGTGCGTGCTGTTCCAAGCTGCCTACACTCGTCTCCAAACATAACAATTAGAGCCATGTTGGTCTATTAAAATTGCAGGAAAGCATGCATTTGAGACCAAATTTAACTGGAGTGCTTCATTGTGCTCACCCTCAGAGGAAAACTGAGGGATGAGGGAGGAGGCAGTGTGGGAAATGCTAGTCCACGTAGGGGTGGGACACGGAGGACAGAGTTTTCCTTGCTAGAGATGGCATTTAGCAGTGCAAAGCCAAACACATGAAGATGGAGGTGGGCAGCAGACAGCTGCCCTTCTTCCCAAGGAGGGAGCCTTGGTGGATGCAGTGTGGGTCCCACCTCTGCAGCCAACTTGAACAGTATTTGTGTGGAAATCACTCAGGTTTCCCACTGTAAAATGAGCTTAAGACCACTTTGCCTGCCTCCCAGGGCTTCCTGAGGGTAAGCAGATTAAAGGTTTGGAAGCTGTGGGCACCACAGCAGTGGGGACCAGAGGCCAGCGCAGCACAGCCGGGGCACAGGGGGATGCAGAGCCGATTGCAGCCACCAGGTTGGGTCCTGCTGCCTTCACGTGTCTCACAAATGTGAGAAGCCATTGCAGGTGGTGTCACTAAGGCAAAGCAGGCTCATTGCCTGGTCAACAAGGGATTTTAATGCAGCTTCTGTCCACCTCCCTCCTCTTGCCCCAGCAACAGCAGCTGGCTTAGCGCGATGAGGCTCTCTGCTGCTTTGTGCAAAATCCCTTCCCATCTTCCTGATAACATCAGTGACCCATCCTAGGGCTAGCCATGCTCCCTTTTGGTAAGGAGACGACAGAAAAAACCCTAGTTTTTCCTAAAGGGATGAGTAGTCTAGAGCTGACCTTGGTGGGAACGCAAGGGGAGCAGTCAGGAGGCAGGAGGGGATAATGCTGGGCAACTCTGCTGGGGACTGTGTGGTGGCACAAACTGCTCTAATATCCCAGCGAGTAGATATGTCCCTTTTAGCTGTGGGTGTCTTTTAGCAGGGTCTCTGAGAGGTATTTCTCCATGGTGGTACATCATCCTGACTGTCAGCCCATGACTTCCCAAGGGTTTGCAATGTACAGGGAGTAGGACGTGGTGTGTCACCAAAAAGTTTCAGCTTCCTACCTTTAAATTGTGTGCCTCAGCGCTCAGTTTCTTCCAGTGGTTGCCACTGAGGAGAGAAGCAGGAAGGTTTTTCTGTCCCCAGGGGCACCATGGCATGGGACACACATCACAGGGTCAGATCACTGGACCTTGCACCGATGTGGCCTCACCTCCCCTGGCTCTGCACATCCCATTCACAGGCAGCAGTGACAGCATGAGAGGGTCCCTGCATGTGCATGTGTGCCCACTGTACTAATACATATGTATGTGTATTTTTACATATCAGTTCTATAGGGCTCAGCAACATCAAAAGGAACCTGGATAATCAGAGCAGAAGATATAAAAGATCAAACAGAATATCTTTTAAACAGATCTGAGAAGCTTAATTTTCATCCAATGTTACTGCAGGAGCTTTTGGAGCTTTTCCTTCTTTTTTTTTTCTCCCTCTCTCCATTTTTTTCCCACTTCCATGAGTTTCTTTGATCTGTTTTGATGTCTTTTTCAGCTCCTCTTTCAAAAAAACTCTTTTAAAAGCCTTTTTTTTTCTTTTTTTTTTTTTCTTTTCCTTTCCCTGAAAGTCATGGAGGCTTCTAAGAGTAAGAAACTAGCTACATACAGCATTTCCCCACACACTTTCCTCCCCACAATGCGCATGCACTCCAGAGTCCCTGTTCTGCTCAGAAACCTCTGACTCTGGGGCAGAGGGATGAAATTAAAACCTCACTGACTGAAATGTTATTTCCTTCATGTCAAAGGTTTTCAACTCGGTCACTTTTGAGTCTTGTTCAGGGTTTGAATTGGACTAGATTTGTGGCAAAAACTGTTCCCTCAGGTGTATGTCTAGCAAAAGGCCAGCTTCACAGAGAGAAACCCAGCAGACTTCATTTCAGACCTGTGCTATCAGTTCTCATTGACAAGGATGTGAGTTCAGGTCACCTGAATTTTCCCTTTGATTTCCTTAAGGCCTGGACAAAGTTACTTAACTTTTCAGCCTAACTAATGAAGAAATTACTAACTTCTATGCCTGTAGACAACAAGGAAAAATCAAACTTCACCCATGGATGAAAGTCACTGAAAAAGAAATGTGCTTCACAGCTCTATAGTACATTTTTCATTGTGGTTAGGGGCACACCAGAACACCTCCTCATAGTTCTCCCAGGTGGTTTGAGCTCTGGTGTCCCTTCAACACCCTGCAGTACCAAGCTCCCACACACAGCATTGCCCTATTCCATGCTCAGATGTACCACCTCAACCTTGACACACTGGCATTGCATCCCACCAGTCCTCCGCAGCTCACCTGGCCACCTGTGGGGCAGCTGATGCTCCCTATGTGCTCCCAACTGTCTCAATTCTCCCAGCTGCCCATCCCATTCCTGGTTTTGCTCCTCTTTCTGTAGCAGAGACACTTTCAAAAATCCCTTCTCCAGTGAAAGGAGCACTCACCAGCACTTCAGAGCTGGCTCTCCACAGCAGGCACCAAGCACAGGCAAAGCTAAACAATATCAGGTGAGTGAAGTCAGGTGAATATATGTGGCAGAGCACTGCAGGAGATGCCTGTCTGCTAGGCAGAGGGCAGATAAAGCCAAAACTCTTTTCATACTAGCCTTAAGCAGGCTGCAAGCAACTTCTCAGGATGCCAAGGCTCACATTCCTGCATTAAGGCTCTCCCTCCCTCAACAGCTAGTACCAGAGCAGTAGGAATGCTGGTCCTGTTCTTCTAATTAATATGATTTTGATCTCTCAGAGTGTCCTCAGAGCCCAGATAAAATGTAGAAAGTGTAAATACTGTACAGACACACAGAGACTCACAAGACTGCCTCATCTTCTAAGCCGAGTTAGCCTTTCTTGCAGCAAGCTGATGAGCTCAGAGGAAAGGGGGAAAAAAATCCTGAGCTATTACAGCAGAAGTTTTGTGTGAAACCAAAACTGCCCTGCAGATTGGAAATCTATTTTCAGTCATTCCAGTTCCTTCCAAAATACTAATAATAATAATAATTGAAGTTCTGAGGCTTTTCAAGTAATTTTTATCCACCAGCCTCTTCTGAAGTACAAAGCCAGCTCATGCCTGTCAGGCCAGCTGGGCTGAGCTCAATCCGAGACACAGGGTGCCAGAAATTTAATCCTGAATTTCCCAAATCTAATCGAAATGGCACAAGCCGTGATTAATAATTCACTACTTTATTACTGATACGATGCCTTGGACTATCACAGCGTCTGAATAATTGATTTGCCAAGAGGGGTGACATGTCCTTTCCTAAAGCAGAGAAAGTTTGACCAGAGAGTTACTGTGTAAAGCTGGCTAAATGTTTTTAAGTAGGTTGAGACTAGATCCCTGACATTCACTTGGTGTCTAAGGAGAAGCTGGGAAGAGGCAGACGGGAGGTTTTGTACCATCCTCCACAGTACAGATCAGTCTGTACACAGTCTAGAAGCAAAGGGAAAGAAAGGTTAGAAACGACTGGAAGAGAAGTAAATTAAGTTGCCAGAAAAAAAAAAAATCTGTATCCTACAAAGTATGCATAGTATGAATATTAGCTGCCTTTAGATTTGATTCATTAGGTCTGTGTCCCCTTTCTTCCACACTGACCCCCGTTTTGACTAATAATAGTTAAGATCCACTGAGTCTAAGGGATGGTGAATGTCCATAGAAGAGCTGAGCAAAAGTTTGGTGTAACACAGCTTCACTTTGTATTTTCTCATCCCTGGAAGGCTGACTAAATTCTGGGTGACAGTCCTACTGTGCCTTAGGATTAAAGGCAAATTTGGGCTAGAAATGGTGTTTCAAAGTTCTCCAGAACTGACAGCCCCATATCTGGGCCTTGCTAATGCCTAGAGCCAGTACTTCAGTTTGAACAGTAAACAAAGTTTTCTTGTCCCATCAAAACTGGACCTCAATTTTCTCATTTGCAAAACAGTGGTATTCCTGACAAGAACTCAGAGGACTTTAAACCACTGCTATCACCTCGACTGGTGTGAGATGGTGACAGTACCATGCAAATAGAGTTCTGAAGAATCAGAGGAATTTTGGTGAGGGCAAATTGTGGCCCTGCATTTAGAAAAAAATATTATCTGAACTCTATCTCCTTGCATATATGCAAGTGACAGGTCTACCAGAAAGCAATCCCGTCTACATGCAGTTTTGTTAAAATTTTCGGAGCAAATGGCAGCCTCTGGCACTTTCAGAGAGCAAAACACAACAAAACATTTTAACTGCTAACTGAAAAAGCAGTCCTCTGCCTTTTTTCTTCTCCACTTTATTTTAATACAGAATTTTGTGCTTACAAAACAAGTCACCTATTGAGCTAGTAGCAAAGGGGTTAACATAATTGGGGCTGTTTTCTCCCCCTCTCCACTTTGCCTTTGGTAGTTAAATCGAAAGAAAGTGGTACTGCCTTATTGCTATCATTGTGCTGAGATATTGCATTAAAGGAGTTTAGGGCTTCAAATTGAATGTCAAATACAATATCACAGTGGAAACTTGAAGTGCACAGCTGAGCTGCTCAGCTCCGGAGGGTTAATGCTGCCCACCTGCCTGCCCAATAGCACTGCGAACCACTGATGTCCATTTCAGCCCACAGAGCTACCTTCAGATGCTCACCAGGACTTGCAGGCAGGAGAAGGAGGCCGTGATGGATGTCAGGCAGCTGCAGATGGAGAGAAAGAGTGGTCAGTGTAACGAATTGATTGCTGGGGAATTGATTGGAGTTCTGTATTGCCTCAGCTGTAGCAGCCGATCATAACTAATCAACCCTTTGTCACTTCAGACTGGAGCAGCGTCATGCTTGGACCAGGGATAGGGAGAATGTCTTTCATTTTCCTTGGTAGGAAAGTTCCTTGTTGGAAAAGAACTGTGGCCATTGCCATATGATTTTTCTACCTCAGTGCTTAGAACCTGAATAGTTCAGGTTTGGAGTCATTTTCTAGGTGCAGAGACAAAATATTGCTAATGCTTTCCTCTAGTTCTTACATTTTCTTTCTACTTTCTTGGTCTGATTTATCCTTTTTCTGCACAGAACATTAATGAAGTATGCCATATGATGGAATAAATACATAGTACCACATACAGGCTTAATACTGGAAACATTCTTTTATGCTCTTGTTAATGTGAACTAAAGTGTATTAAATCAAATCACTAAGAAAAGCAGATTAGACCTATTCACAGCTTGGAGGAATCCATATGTAGCCCGGAGAACAAATTCCCATTGAAACAAATTTTCATTCAGTGCAATGAGTTGTCACAGTCATGAGTTCTTGGGGTAAATACTTTAGTCTGGTACCTTTTCTTAAATGCTTGGAGCATTGTTCATCTTTCCAGCCTCACTGACATCACTGCAGTTATGCCCTCCTTATACCAAAACTAGAGCTGTTTAGAAAACTGACCTGACACTGCATAATTGTCTTTCAAGTGCTGTGAAAATCTCGGACTTAAGATTTAGATAATCTTAGACTTAACCCAAGATTTTAATCTTCTGAAAGAATTTGAAAGTGCCCTGAAAATCTTGTTCATAGTGTTTGTGCATGATCAGTTTGAGGATCAAGAAAACTCTCTTCTCATCCTCCTTCTCTCTCTGCTTTCCTTATAAACTTTCCCTGAGCATAGCCCATGTATGACTAAAAGGTCATATTTTTCTGATAATTTCTGATAAAGGTCATAATTTTCTGACTCCCTAAAGAACTGTGCCCTGGGATGTCAGGCTCAGTCTCAAACTGGCATCTGAGACTGCCCAGAGGGACTGGTTCACCATTTAATGTGGGCAGGAGCTCATTAGCTCCTTCTTCTGATAGCTGAGATGGGTAATGCAGGGTACACCCCACCCAACACATCACTCCTGTGAATGAAAATGCAGCAAAAACACCTGCTGTGCCTGTGCATAACTTGCAGAGGGGAAAAGGGAGATTTCATCTCTCCAAATTCACGGTTCAGCGAAGTTACATGTGTCCATGCAGGCCTCTGCTCTGCAGGGAACTGTGACACATTCTGGACTTAATGTGTATGTAACTTCATACGCACCTTTAGGACAGGCTTGAAGTCACCCACATGTGTCAGTGCTTTGCTGGACAGGAATGGATCAAGCCAGACATCTTTGGAAGAAGTGTTGCTAATTACTAAAGAGTACTTTTGCACTTGGCATCATCTTTTGATTATAAAAATATCTAGAAGCAATTATGAAAATAAAGTCTACTCACATATAAAGTCACACGAATTGTGGTATATGCACTGTTGATTCACTGCAAATTAAAAGAGAATTTTGGCAATGTAAATGTCTGAAAGAGATAAACCATCCCCAAAGCAGGTGGAAATCTATACACAGAGCTATAGAGTAAGTCTGCTAAGAGTGAGAACATGTAAGAAAGTCTTGGATCAGCTCCACAAATGTGATACAGCTTTTTCCTTTTTGTTATTCAACATCCTAGGAGTACAATGAAGAAAGATGGTGACTCTAGTTGATGCTGTGTCTTTGTGTTTGTTTACTGTGTTGCACACTGTCTTGTAAAAGATTAAAAGGAAAGAAACTTGAAAGCTACAGGGTTAAGTTAGAATTTTATAGCCCTGTTGGGAAATAACATGGCAGGAGCAGCAGGTTCATCCTACAGATGCATTATATTTTGTGACAAACTCTGGTGCATGCAGAACATCCATCAATCATTGAGATAATTTTCCATCTCATCAATTATGCAAATTAAACCAGAAAAACTATGTTCAAATAACACTAAGGGCCTGACATAAACCCAGGAAAGCAAGGCAGCTTGGAGAAGGTTGAAATCCTACCTTCCCTCTGCCCTGCAATTCATTGGCTTTTCAGGAGACAGGCTGCGCATGACTGCCATGGCAAATCAGTCTTTTTGTTCCTGCCGGGAGCTCCAGTATCAGCAAACCATGCCATGGTTGCTAACAGGAACCTGAGGAACTTTCGTATTCCTTCGGCTGATACTCAAAATCCATTCTTTCCAGACTGACTAGTGCCAGGACCTTCCTAAGGTGGTTGTGAGGGTGTTCCATGGCCTGTAGCACCACAGCCCTGAATACTGTGGTGCTGATGGATAGGCTGAGCTATGAGCCACTCTGCTGCCTGGGTTAAGTTGGAGGGTGGAGAGAGAAGCCTCAGCTCTCAGTGGCTGAGTTCATCTCCCATCTCCCAAAGAAGTGCCAGCACTAAGAAACTCCTCCTATAGCAGTACTGCACCTCTCACATGACTTAGTCATACTTTTCTAGTTTTTCTCTACTATGACATGACTTAATGAACAGAGCCACACCTGGAGAAAGAAATCCATCCCTTTTGATAGAGAGGCATAGGGCTCACAGAGGTGGCAGACGCTGCCCGCATGAAGATATTGTAATTTTCCCAGCAGATCTTCCTCAAAGGCAGAGCAGAATTGTGTGAGTTAAATACCTCAGAGCTCAAAGCTCTAAGTGAGAAGAATGACAGTGGATAAGACATTTGTTAGCTTTTCAGGGCTTTGGAGCAATCTTGCAATCAAAACTGCTGTCTTCTCATTGATGCTCTGTTGTCACCAGGAAGCCTTGAGGAACTATGAACATCAATGCAGATAATGTAACGCAACTGCTAAGTCATGGAAAAAGGAAAACTCTCCAATATGCTGGTTAATTATTACTATTATTAGTGTTATAATAATAATAACAACAACAATCTGCACAATGCTGGGCTTCATCTTCTTCTATTTAGTTTACTTTAAAATCAAGGCAGTCATTCCTTTGACTGAGTATGTGCATCTGCAGGGTGTACATCTGTACCAGAGCAAATCTCTCTTGGCTGCCTCAATAGTCAAAAGGGAGTTAGGCAATATGGTCAGTGGAATTTGATCAAGGTTTATTTCAGCGTAAAGTAAGTCCCCATCATTCAGTCACAAGGATTTTATCCTGCATAATACTGACTGCATTGATGAGATCTCAGTTCCTGTCAGGGCGTCAGGGCATCTGGGCACCATTTGGACAATGTCTCATTCCCCAACATTCACACCTACACTATAAAACCTGCATTCATCTGGGATCCATTTCATTATTCTTCCAGGTCTGAAGCGTCTAGTTTTAAACAGTTCCAGAGTTACATAACACTATAGCAAGGGCAAGTCAGCGATTGTAGGATCCTTTTGTTTCTGCAGCACTCTACTCTTGGAACTTTCTACCAGTTTCCAGAGAATTTACTTCTCATCAATAATAGAGTGATGCCTTCTCAGCTGGTATATAAAGCAGTTTTTCTGCACAAGGAGTCAAATGAAAATGTACAGAGAAGTAAATGCTTTCCAGTCAAAAAGAAAAGATTTGTAGACAGCAAGAAAAAAAAGTAGTTCCCTTGCCAAAGGACAAAATGCTTTTTAATCCCAAGTGCCAGCATCAAAAGACAAAAAACTCATTTAAAAAAAAAAAAAAAAAAAAAAAACTCACTCNNAAAAAAAAAAAAAGCTCACTCTATCTATTTAGCTATCTAGCTATCTACCAGAAAACCTGGGAAAAAATACAGACAATCACAAAGATTACTTTTATCAGTGCAGCCACACCACAAAAGTTTTTGCTGTCCAAATTATTACTAGTGAATCTGTTTGGTAGTTTTTTTCCTCCTGTAACTCCATTTCTGATCACAAATGCATTGCTTGTACTCCCCACTGGTTACACTCCACATTTGGTATGCGACCACCAGCTCTTAAATGTAAGTGAAGAACTATACTCCACTGATTTGTGTCAGTGAAGGTGTGTTTGGGAGATAATTGTTCACTGAGTTTATTTATTACAGTCACTCTTACAGGATCTGCATCACAGTATGGTCACAGCATGTCTCTGGAAATAAAGCAAAATGAATTGTATAAATAAATCGGGTACATTAACTCAACATGAGCTTTGCAGGAGCAATATAGTCAATAGAACATACTAGTAAAAGTGACAGGACATTATATATTCAATGACACTTGCTAACAAAGGTAATGAGAAGCACTTATTCCATAAAGCATACAAATATCAAGTAGAGACAGAGGAAGTTTGAGTCACATCCAATTAAAATGGCTCATTTCCGGCAGGTCAGCTGCACTTGACAGATGTCCTCATATGCAGCAGCGCCTTGCAATGATCTTTGTACCCAGCCCAACTCATCTCTCATTAGCAAGACATTTCATTGCCAGTCTGTGGGACCATCCTCACAGCATTGCTGATTTCTGTCTGCCCAGCAGAAATGCTGTAGAAGCCAAGAGCTTCCTGTAGGTGACTGTCTAGCCAGAGAGGGAACTTGGCACTCAGTAAAACCTACCTACTTGAGAGGCACCTGAGGCACTTGCAGCCACATTTTCTGAATGCTATTCACTCAGTCTTTTCTGCCTCCTTTTTCTACAACTTGTAAGATAAATATTTTTTAATCTGTTTTTCACCTTTTGTCCCTCCTTCCCCTACTCTTTACCTCATGAAAACCTCCTGTCAGGATTCTGATACCTCTTTTTCTTTGTGGAGAATATCAGCTGACAGTAGGACTTCTGTGCTGACAAGAGAGCATGGGAATAGGGATAGGAAGATATTATGAATGTTCTGCTTCTCTTACTGGGAAACAATCCCACTCCTTTACATAACTCTATCCAGTTATGTAAACAGTTTCCACAGGGGGAAAAAAAAAAAAAAAAAGCTAAGGGGGGGAAACTTCTAAGCATTTGTCTGTCAGGTAAAAGTGCACATTAATTTTGTTGAAAAAAATTGCTGCATATTGGAAAGTAAGTATTGCAAGCATACTTAGGTAGTTCTTTGCATCTACAGGACTTATCCAGAGAATTCAATTCTGGGAGAGTTGCCAGTGACCACAGTAGCACCCCCACATTCACCAGCAAATTAAATATGAAAAGAGCCGATTTGTGCATTGGTTTTGCCAGAATGCTGGAGGGTCCTTGTAGTTTAGCTAGTAGACCATAAAAAGTACTTAGTGATTCTTTCATTCTCTTTCTTCATACTCAGCTTGATTCTCTCAGCCACAGGTTTTAATTAGACAAAATCTTTGCTTTGACTGTTTTCAGGCCATGAAAATTTTGTAAAAGTAGAACAGAAGTGATTATTGACTCAATGAGGGAATGGATGGTTGTAGAGTAAAGGATCTATGTGTGTGTGCATACATTGACTAATGTAGTAGGCATAACTCAGATGAAATAAAAGCACCGGAAGCATCCTGCTGCAGCTCCAACCTACCAGGAAAAAGCATAATTTTGTTATTTTTAAAAATATACAAATTATATAGTATATTTTATATATATATATATACACATGCACAATATATTATATATCTATAGTATGATTTACTTTCTTGTACCTATCATTCCTTTTAAGAAGAGGTTAACACTTGATCCTCAAACTGATGAGCAAAAACATGATTTCAAGGAAAATATTTCCATTGTTACTCAATGTATACCAAGTATACATTAGTGTGCCCCATAGTATTATGGGGAGGCTTTATCCCTTCAGCTAATTGAATGTCTCTTTGACGCACTTTTTAGGTAGCTACCCATGACTGAAAGTTCTCATTTGGCATCTTGTTACTTCCCTCACATGCCCATTTTGGCCAAGGCCAGAGGCACCTGCCTTTCAGCACACCAGTAAGGGAAAAAGTTGATTCTCATTTCTTTGTCCTCTGAACCAAATGATAACCACACCACCACATATGCCTTTAACTAATGAAAGCCTTTCCAGAGCCACTGCTGCTGGTGAAATCGACCTGTGATTTATGTTCATTAACATCGTGAACATTACTGTGAAATTTTTCACCCTAGCACTGTCTTTTTCAAGAAATAAAAAATGAATGACTTCTACCAAAAACTCTTCTGTCACAGCAACAGGAAAGCCATTTTCTGAAAATGGCCCAGCTTGGAGCCTCAGCTTGGAGCAGAAGTCAATGAGTGCAGCTCTCTAGATTTATAAACATTTCTTAGAATTAATTTATCTGTGAAGTCTAACGTCTTCAGTGTAGTTGTACCTGTCAGATACAAATGATTCAGCTATGCAAGATGAAATCCCAATATGTCGATATGATCTACTGTAGAAACAGGTTATTTTTCTTTCCCCTTTTTCCAATATTAGATAACTAAGTCTCCATCTAGATACAAAGAAACAAAAGAAACCACATAATATAACCAATATCATTCAAATGCAATATTTAATAGTAGTCTGACCAATGGGGTGAGAAAGTCTTACTAAAACAATGCTGATTTTCAGTATCTCAGCTCTGCATGCTTTTCCAGACACCCATATAGATCCTCACTGTCATGTTGATGTTTGTATCTCTCTGGCCTCAACTGACACAGGTTCACCCTGGGGTTCTGTCCCTTTGTGACACTCTTCAGAGGTTTTTTGGGTTGGTTTGTTTGTTTGTTTTCTTTTTTGTTTTGGTTTTTTTTTTCACAGTATAACTGTGGTAAACTGGAAGACCATAGCAGGTATGATTTGCTCTTACAGAGCTTTTTTATTAATTCACAGCAGCAAAGTTAAGATCTCATATTCTGATTTGTAGGAGGCAATCTTCAGAAATGAAATTTGCTGAACAAGCATTTTGTATCCCTCTTATGTCAGATGCAAGAAGGAGATGGAGCACCTTGTATCCACTCCTGTAAGAGCCTAAGATTAGAAGGAAGAGATACTGCTCATATTTCCATTTTATTTTCATTTGGTACAGGCTTCAATTTGTCTGCTATTATTCCATAAACACATAAGCAGGGAACAACACAGCAGTGAAAAGATTTAAAAAGAGCTGCCCCCAGTTTAGCACCTCCATGGTAAATATGTGGCATATGCAGAACAAAGTTGCAGCTGTGATATTGCTCACTGTGTACATTGTCTTCTTCTGAGGGCCAAAATGAAAGAGTCTAACTGAACATACAAGATAGAAAAAGGCATAGCAAAAGTTTTCAAGGACAGTACTTATCACCTCAAGCAG
>VYXD01003724.1:330563-356072 GCA_013397195.1 Hylia prasina
CTCATCTCATCATCTCATCTCATCTCATTTTTATCTTTGACATCTCAGAAAAAAATATAAAAAAATAAAAAATAAAAAATAACCACAAAGCTTAAAAGAATAGCCCTTATTTGTAAAAGCAAAACAACTTTTATCAAAGACGAAAACAGGCTTCCCACCAGGAAGTGTTCACATTCTCCAGTAAACGCCCTTTGCTACCAGCCTCGTCAAGGTAGGATTGTGTGTGTGTGTGTGTGTGTGTAGTTACCCTTGCACACAACGTGTTAATGTTTACATCTTCTGTAATATTTAATTCTGCCTTTCCTGAAAGCTGATAATGAAAAGCAAACACGCAGCAAGTTGCATGACTGGCTCCTCTGTGGCTCTGAGAGTAGGACATCTGTCTTGTGGCAACAGCTTTGATAAAGCTGCCAGCAGCTTCTCCTGTAGTGTCCATTAATGTACCTGTGTCCTTAAAGCAAGAGGTTTCGAGACAGTTCACCCCAAATATACTCAGATTGTGTGTCAAACCCACTCTGAACTAGAAAACACGAGTTTTTCGCAGTTCACTTCAGACAGAGAGTGGGCAGAAACCTCTGAGGGATGTAGGTTTATGCTGACAAGCCTGATGGTATGTGCTACCGCTGAGGCTTCAGCTGTCTCTGTGGGGAGGATGAGGCAAAGCAATGCCAGTGTTTTTACATCTGCAGCCATGAAACAGAGCCTGTAGCCTTGATTGGTTATGAAAGCTGATTGCATCCACATTTATTTCACTAGGAGGGAAATTATTGCTCAGCAAGGGAAAAAGTAAAAAAAAAAAGTAAGAAAAAAAAAATTTACGTCCTTCTCCCAGGGAACATGGGATGTGCATTCAAAAATGAGGTCAAGGCAAAGCATCTATATGCCCACCTTTTCTCCTGTCTGCTTCTGTTTTGGAAGGTTAGTCAGCTTGGGCTGAGATTGCCTTCCTCATGCTTATATAGGTCCCGGAGAAAGGAGTCATGAAAGCTTTACAGCTCTCACAACAAATAAATTATTCTTTATGAATCTGGGACAAGTTTGGTTTTTAAAACTCTGAATGGAGTAGAGGGATTTTGACCCCACAGATCCACATAAACAGGTGTATATCTCTTCTGCCATTCCCACTGCACTACTCATAAAAGAGGTGCTGTGGTTGGAATAGTGATATCGAGACATGCTGGCCTTTCTCATGCCGACAGAAATTCACTGTATCATCCCTTGGTTCCTCTGCAGTGTAGCACTGGGGCTGATGAGCTGTTAACATGTCAGCAGAGACAGACAAATCAGACTGTCTGAATCAAATGGTGTTACACTCCAAGACATGACAAAGCAACAACAAATGCATCATCTCTGTATTTGATCTCAGTTGATTACAAACAATGAAGCTTCCAACTTGGTAGAAAGCAGTTTTCATTGCTCCAGTGAAACAGCTCAGTGCCTGATTCCTTGGCACAGCCCACAGCCTATAACCATAAGCATGTGACTGTTACAGATAACATGGCACTTCTGGGAAAGCTGCAATAGTTTACGCATTTTACAGAGCCAAATTCCAATTTTAAAGGGCCATTATGCCTATCTACACACCCATGCAGCCTCACACAACCACAGCAATTGGCTACAAAATCCCACCTTGCATCCTTCCCTAAACACTTGGTTATGGTGTGGCTGAATATTGCCACAACTCCAGCAGAAGGAGTTGGTTTTTGAGGCCAGAGTGATTAATCCTGAAAGAACAGGGCATCCACTGTATAGACAGCAAAGCAACCTACAAGTTTTGGGGATAAGACACCTTCTCTGCTTTTTCTCTTTCCTTCAGTGCAATTCTGCACAATTTCATGAGATCCCAGGTGCCCAGATGGAGCTACCTTTCCCAACAAGGAAAGGGCTGACTTCTCTAACAATGAGAAGAGGTAGAACTCAGACAGCCATTTACTAATTATTGTCAAATGCATATCTTTTAATGGGGCATTTCAGGGGATTTTCCACTTTTCTCTGAGGTATTGATCTCTGCTGGGTATGTAATAATACTGGATCAGAAAGACTGAAAGTCTTTGTGGTTTATGTCTCTCTCCTTATTTCAGCTAAAATTATATGAATCCTCTGAACATTAGAGTGTTCTCTAGAGTGAGTTTTTTAAATTTTAAAATTTTTATATATTTTTTAAAATGTATTTATTTTCATTTCAAGTCAACCCAAAACATACTTTTTGCATAAAATATATATTTGTGGTTAATGTGGTGGCTATTTAGCCAATTTGTGCTCTTACAGAATTCAGGTCAAATTTTATTTAATATGACTTTGAAACAAGAAGTCATCAACTGTTGGATTTTGATATGGGATCACATATTTGCTCCAAGAAGGGCAGTATTTTCAGTTAAGGTTTTTAAATGTTCCTTAACAGAAATCAGACTATTTAACTTTTGACACAAATCTCCTCTCCATTGAATGTAGTAATGGACCAAAAAAACACCCCACAAATTCTCAGCCAACCATGTGCCATATGTGCTCCTGTTTTCTTATCTTTCTAATTTGCATATCTTGCATATCTTACTCTTACTGCAGGATGATTACTGAGAGGCAATGGCAGTCCAACTTCAGGATGTTCTCAGACTCAGATTTCTCCCACATTTGAACATTCTGATAAACCATGTCCACTGAGGTGTGCTGGCTATATCGCATGAAGGTCTGAGGATATATATGCAGCAATCATGGTGAATGCTTTACAATAACTCAGTTTAATAACCCAATATTAGGGTGTAATTTTCGGTCGGTGTAATTCTTCGCATAGCCTTTAAGTGTGAAAAATTTCCACCTATTCAAATCAGCTGAAGATCTTGAGCCTGAATCTGGTTTAACTGCTTGGTCATTAAATTAGGAGCTTTCCAATCGCGATGCGATTGTATAGGCAGCACTAATGCCTATTCACTCATATAGGCCACCCGAGATCGCTGACTTCAAAAGGCTCCTCATGCAAAGAGCACTGTGAAATGCCCGAACTGCTCTCTGTAAATTCTGCAAACTGAGAGCAAGTGTCTTGTCAAGTCCACGAGGAAGTGCATGAAAATCCTATTTGCTGACGTGCAAAGGCTTTGTAAGGCAGAGCGCCCAGCCTGAAATCACTTGATTTGTGGATCCTTGCGATTAAGCTGAACTGAATGACATGCAAAGCTGGCAATTGAGATAAAGAATCACTCTAGGCTAAGGAAGGGAGGCAGCTAAAATCTGAAAACAAAGGATGTTAATCTCATGCTCATCATCTTTAAACAGAGCATGTTAAAGAAGCAGGTAAGTCTCAGCCGATGCGTTCAGATTACCGGACTGGGATGTTGTCTTTTGTCTTCATAAACCTCATTTTGATCTAGCTGCTGACAATTCTCACCCCTTTCCTTTCCTCCCCCACTTCCATCCCCTCAGGCAGAACATCTCATCCCAGTGGAGCCTCTGCTTCAGCTCCGCTCCTCAGCTCAAAGGCAGGAGAATCACGGAGAGTTTTCTCACAGTTCCCAGCCTCCCCCAGGAGCGCGATTTCTTTGTCCCTCTGCCCCTTTGCCTGTATGGACTCATGGGGTCCTGCCCAGACAGCATTTTGCAGGCAAACATGACACCTTGCTGTAGGACATGTGGCTAATGTGTCAATACCCAGAGACAGCCGTATAAAAACCAAGACGTTTGACCAAAGTAGATGTGCGCAGCCTGGAGCTGAATCCCGCTCCCAGAGTTAGGTGAGACACTTATTTCTGACAGCCAAAGACCTGCAACTGTGCTGCCGCATTCTACTTCAGCATCCCTACACCAGGACCAGGGATCTCAGGGTCCAGCACTTTGAATAGGTTGTCACAGGTGGTCCCAGACGTGACGTGAAGTCTGTGGACAAGTATTGTCCTTATGCAAATTAACGCCGAGGTAGGGTCTGGCAGCATCCAGCCACAGCAGGATAATCGGCAAAGGGAGATGCATTTAAACAGTATTAGAAACCTTAGAAACATTCCAGCACCGCAGGTTAAAAACTGGTCCAAGATTGCAAGTTTGGCATTTTAGGGATCAGTGGGAGATTTCTCTGGAGATTAAGAGCAATTGAAAAGATCGACTTCCTCTCTATAGAGAAGTTCTAATAAGGCTGAAAATAAAATGCTGTCTCCCTCAGCCTTCCTGGCAGAGGAGCTCCAACGCGCCCCCCTGTTGTTTCAAGAATTCAAACTTCAGCTTTAGCCAGCCAAATAGGCCTGAAATTCACCTGTGAAAGTTCATGAGGCTAAGTGGGATTCGGAACAAACTCCTCTTGTTTCCAAACTCATGTGTAATGCAGTGAGGGACTTTGCTCAAAGCTAAGCTTTGGCTCCCTGTTATATTTACAATGCTCCACAAAAAAAGAGTAGGAGGCAAACAGATAACGCCGTGTCAGAGGCAGTGGAGTGGGAGGGGAAGGAAAGAGCACAGCCACCAACTAATGATAAACTGACATTAATCTGTAGCTGGGTAGCACCTGAATTTGCCTCTTCTCCCTTCTCAACACGAGGTTGTGGCATTGCCCAGACACAGAGGAGAGATCTGAGTCCTCCAGCAGAGAACAAAACACACAAGGCAAGCACAAAAGGACAGAAGAAGCAAGAGTATGAGGAGGGTTGTTCCATTAGCCAGATGTAAGAGGAACCTGAAGCTGAACACAAGCATTGCAAGCCTTTCAGTTTTGCTCACACAGACACAAAGGTGTGTCCAAGTCAAGCTGTCCATCTGTCAGTGCTGTCTGTCTGCAGGAGCATCTCAGGCCGGCTCTGGGTTCTCAGTTACCCCTGGCAGAAGACATTTGCCAGTGTGCCCACAGAGCACCATGGCCAGATGGTGTTGGGCTGGCAGTGTCGTTTCATCCCTCACAAGGTGGAAATTTAAGCTTCAGCAGGGTTTGTTTCACCAAGAGTTATTCAGATGGTACAACGTGTACCACTTTGTTCTGCTGCCACGAGCCCATGCAGTAGCCTGGAGCAGGTCCCATCTAAATTCACTTCCCTGCTGGCTCACCCCGTGTGTATTTAAACCCTATCCGCAGACTGTAAATAGATTTCTGGAAACCTATAGCAGTTGCCCATAGAAAGAATAGACATATAAGTTTATGTAGCTGGTATTAAGTAAGTATGACAGAGTATTAGGAATGGGCTTTTTACATCTACTTAAATTAGCATTGTTTCACTGAAGAAATACATACAGTGGTTATATCTAATCATGAATTCCAGTGCTCATCTGAGATCTTTTACCTTCTGTCCCTTCACTCTTTAATTACCTCACTAATGTGGTAAGATGTTTATTGTTGTTTTTTTCATTTCAAGTATTTGATTTTTTTGCAGTTTTCTGGGACTGGAGTAAGTGAAGTGCAATGTGATTCATTTGAAAAAGTAAATATTTAACTGCTAAATGACATCTTGTTTTTCCTAGACCCCATGTTCTTGTTAACTCTGTTCATGCTGTATATAGGAGCTTGAGTGTATCCAAAGGAGGGCAATGAAGTTGGTGAAGAGTTGGAGCACAAGTCTGATAAGGAGACAGCTCAGGGAGTTGAGGGTATTTAGTCTGGAGAAAAAAGGGAGACCTTGACAACTCTCTGAAAGGAGAATGTAGCCAGGTGGGCATCAGTCTCTTCTTCCAGGCAACAAGTGACAGGTTGAGAGGAAATGGACTCAAGTTGCTCCAAGGGAGATTTAGACTGGATATTACAGGGGGGAAAAAAAGGGTGCCCAGGCATTGAAACAGGCTGCCAAAAGCATGGTAGAACCACCATCCCTGAAAATTATTTTAAAAAGGTAGATATGGTGCTTAGAAACATGGTTTAGTAGTGACTTCACATTTCTGGGTTAATGGTTGGACTCCATGATCTTAGAAGTCTTTTCCAGCCTTAAAAATTCTACGATATTCATCTTAGAAGTATGAAATTACATTAAAAAAGATAAATATTATTAAATTGTCTCTGAAAATGTTAGACAACAGCAATATGAGGGTAACTCAGGCAAATTTAATTCTTCTCAATTGTATTTCTATTTCATTATTTCACTACTCACTTCTTGATTTGATAATTACATTGTGGGTTTTGAGAGCTACTAAAACTGAGAGTGCAAAAGCCAAAGCTGGAGTGAATCAGCTTGCTGTGTTCACTCAAAAGCATAGGCATATTAGGTGATGGACACCCTTTCCCAAATAAAACAGAAACTGCTCTTTAAAATTACACTCTTATTGGTACCTTGTAGGCTGCAGTACACCAAAGTAGCAATCTCTGCTGTTCTAGGGACCATGATCAGCTGGGTGGGCTTTGGCTTACATTTGCCTCCTTTGCACCAGGCTGTCTGCTGCTGCTTTGGCTGGGTGTTTTGTATGTTGACCATATTTACAGCTTTGCTGAGTGTATCAGGGAATGAGAATGAAAAATTATACTTCAAAATATACAGGTGCTACATTCTGCAGAGTTAATTTTGGTGTAAACTTGTGAGAAGTAGGAATGTTTCATTTATGTTTCTTGATGAAACTTTTTTTACTGCAACATTTGCTGCATCACAGTTAATGGAATTTATGAAAACAGCTTGTGATTCTCCAAAACTACCTAGTGTGGTCATTTCAGCCATCACAATGTGAATTATGCAATAAACCATCACTTTAATTAAAACAAATTGCATTTTCAGTATCAGTCTGTACAATAAATCATTCCCTAGGGCCTCTCTTCAAGGTTTGTGCTTGGCCTATTCTTGAGAAATGTTGACAGCAGCCTCCATTACCAAAAATATTTTTGAGCATTTTGTTCTAATATCCTTCTCCAGCTTTTGAGCTCACTGCTCTGATATACAAAACAAATTTAATCCAAAAAGCAGGGCAGAAATCATGTGAAAAAGCAGAATATCTATTTCCCCTTTCTCTTCTGGTCTGCAGCATGCACTTTAGTAGACAGTGGCAGTGGAATATGAAGTTTATTAATTGAAATAATGATAATAATAAACGCCAAAAAAGGAAATATGCAGATTAATTGTTTTCATACAAAGTTAGGAGTCACATGGGATTCTTCATACTCGGTATTATAATTAGACTGAACAACAAGACAACCAGATTATTAGTCCTTTGTGTATCTCCAGTTTAATAATGAGAATGACCATTGTGTATTTGTCTTCATTTGAGCTCAATGCAGCTTAAAATGCAGTGCTAAATACAGCATATCATACTTCAGGATGAAGTAACTCACATTATAAGGAGAAAATATCATCTTTTTTGTGACCTCTGATGAGGGGGCAAGGGTTTTCGCTTCATTCACTTTGGATTAGGCATGCTGAGACCATTCAGCACTAACTAATGTTTAAGTGAGTGTTTCCTTAAGAGTTTGTTCAGGTTTCCTTGCTTTGCAGATTAAAATAAAGTAGTTAAGTTCTTTTCTTAAAAGGCATGTGGTTAAGAGTTCCCTGAATTAGAATTTTAGACTCACTGGTGATTTTGGCATTTAGCCATATTGGAGAGAGATTATTGCAGTTCTGAAGGAGATGCTGTTTAAGACTGTCCTGTACAGGTTAAAATGCACAGGGGATCCTAAAAGAAGGCTAATGCAAATTTTAAAATTTTCAAGCAAGATTTTGCAGCCCCTTTTGTAGGAGTTGCTTAACTCTCATTAATTTGGTGGATCTGCTTTGGTAAAATTTATGAGGAAAATGAACCATTTATATATAACACCAATTACTTTGAAATTGCTGAAACCTCATGATGAGCAACTGGGTCATTGAACATATAAAATAAGACCCTAGATCTTGATTGGAAAGCCATTAAAGCCAGTGGAAAGGGACTCTCTGGCTGAAGCCAACACTGGAGCAGATCCACAGAGAATAATCTAAATGGAATCTGTCTTCATATTTATTTTCTTCTTGATATGTACCATATATATAAAAGAAGCTGGGGTAGATTAGCAGCAGCCTTAATATCTACCTGTTTGTTTTGAAGATTATCTCACTTTACATCAAAGCAGATGTCCGTCTCCTCCAGTAGCCTCATGCTGTTGTTGTTCAAGTCTTCAAATGAAAGCCTCTGTCACACAAAGTGGCAAATATATCCCAAGAACAGATTTAAACATTGAGAAGGAAAGAAGACAATACCCATTTTCTTTCCCTGAAAAGAAAAGTAGATGCAATTGGAAGCAGCATATGCCCAGGCTGTGACTCCTGTTCTTCAGCCAAAATAAAGTCTGAAAATAACTGGCATCAATAAGCATTATCAAGGACCATCTGGAACACACATGCAGTGAAAAGTGAGCAAATACCTTCAGAGCATGGATAGATACCTTAGTTGCATTTCTTATATATTTGTTGTATGGAAAAGACAGTTTAGCTTATGAATTCAAAAGGCATTTATTGATGCTGTAGTAAAGGCCCACTGCACAAAGCTCAGGAAGCTCCAAATGCTGAAGCCAGCAGAAAAAGTCCTTCAACCTCCAATAAACATATTTTCCATCTCTTACTATTAGGCTTGCATTGTATCTGAGTGGTTTACAATTTCTCATTGTCTTTAATTTTTTCTTTGCCTAAATTTAATGATAATAAAGTGGTGTCTCATGGACCCTTTGGTCACCACTTTTTTTGTTTTACAGGATGTTCAAAGTGCATGCCTACATTTTCTTTATAATGATCAAAAATAGTTTCGGTTTGGTTGGTTTGGGTTTTTTTTCCCTGAGTTTTGACAGACCCAAAATAGCTGTGGAGATTATCTTCCAACTTTCTAAATAAATTCACTGCTGGCCTGTTAATAAGAAAGTGTAAGAAAATTTCAAAGGTAATTTTGGGGGAAAGTTATAAACGATTGAAAACAGCAGCTTATAATGAAAGTGTCATCTCAACCATAAAAGGTACTTCAATGCTCCGAACAGGCACCGTAAAACATGATTGAAAGGGAGTTTAGAGATATTGCTAATGGCACAACATAAGGAGTGTGAATATAAAAGATGAAAAGATGCATGGCTAAAACTGCCCACCACAAGTCTTTGAAGAGCATCTGACTATCCAAGCATGCTATAGACAGCGACTGCTGATGGACCTGGTCATACAAATCTGCTAAGACAGAGATACCTTCAAACACCTCATGCTTTTGCTTCCTTGGAAAGTGATGCAATTGTTCAGCACAGACACAGCTCACATCCCCAGGCTCATCCTGGGGGCACTGGCTGCCACTGGAGGATAGGGATGACCAACAGCAAGGCAGGACCGTGGCACTCAGCCTCCAGGTTTGGAGGAATAGCATGGCCTGTGGTTGTAAAATTCCAGTGTCTCATCAATCGACTTTCCAGGTTTCAACATCTTTGTACAGTTTTCATGAAATTGGATTTTGGTTAGAATAGAAGCCTGGAGAACATGCAGGAGTCTAGCCTCCTGCTTACAGCAGGAAAAGTTCAAAGTTAGTTTTGAAGTAGTTCTGCTGTTCCTATTTAAGCCAGGTGATTCAAAGTGTAATTAATATGTGCAAAATACTTCTGCAGACTGAAAGACATTTCATGGACTTTCCGGGTTTGCATTTGGCCATGATTATTTTGCAACACGGTCCTTATGACATCTTCAGTGAAAAGGGTGTTGGTCTGTGCTGAGATTTAGTCAGGAGGATTGTTTGGTTAAATTTATCCTACCCTTCAGGGAGCAAATTCTGAGTAGGAGCTATATTTTGAATATCTGTAGGTCAAGGTTATGCATGACCATGACTATGCATTTTATTTAGGCCATTTCAAAAAAATGGATTGTAAGGCAAAACTGTTGAAGGCTATGTGGTGGAATTATTTTCTTCTTTAATCACTGGCCAGCAGATGAAATAATAGCAATACGGAGAGCTGTGCCTTGGGAGAAACTTACTTCAATGCTAGCTTTCTAGCAGAGAAAGATCTGAGATCTCTCTGTTTCTTGTTCTTACTAACTTCATGCCAGAGAGATGAACAATGCATGCATCTAAAAGTCTGTGTCATGGATTGACCCAGGCTGAACACCAGATGTTAACCAAGCCATTCCATCATTCCAGTCCTCACCTGGCCACAGGAGAGGAAAAATAGCACAACAAGCTCCTGAGTTGAATAAGGATGGGTAAAGATCACTCGCTGATTACCAACACAGGCAAAACAGACTAAACTCAGGGAAATTTATTTAATTTTTTACCAATCAAATCAGAACAGGGTAATACAAAATGAAAGTCAAATCTTAAAACAACTTTACCCCACTCCTTCTTTCTTCCTGGGCTTAACTTCACTCCTTGTTTCTGTCTGTGGTCAGTTCATTGCATGTTGTATCTGCTGCTCCCTCCCCTGCAGGGGTTGGACTCTTCTCACTCTTACCCTGACCAATGTGGGGTCACTGCCACAGGAGGCTGTCCTCCATGAACTGCTCCAGCATGGATGCCCTCCACAGGGTCAGTTCTTCAGGACAGCCTGTCCCAGCATGGATATCTCCTATGGGGTCATTCCTCCGCTCTGGGTCCCCCAAGGGGTCACAGATTCTGCCAGGATCCTGCTCCAGCCTGGGCTCCTCTCTCTACATCTCCTGCCAGGATCCTGCTCCAGCACAGGTTTCTCATGGGGTCACAGCCTCCTCTGGGCATCCCCCTGCTCCAGCCTGGGCTCCTCCAGGGGCTGCAGGTGGATCTCTGCTCCCCTGTGCCCTCCCTGTGCTCTAGGGACACAGCTCCTCACCGTGGGCTGCTCCAGCGGAATCTGAGCTCCAGAGCCTGGAGCAGCTCCTGCCCCTCCTTCTGCACTGCCCTGGCTGTATGCAGGGCTGCTCCTCTCACATTCTCAGTCCTCTCCTGCAGCTGTTTTGCAGCAGTTTTCACCCTTTTCTCTTAAATACTTTATGCCAGAGGCGCTACACAGGGGCCCAGTGTGGATCAGTGGTAGGTCCCAGCTGGCTGGCACAGGTTCTGTGAGATACCGGAGCGCTTCTGTCACCTTATCACAGAAAGTAGCTCTGCAGCCCCCCACTACCTTGCTGCTCAAACCAACACAGCCTGACTTTGCAAAACCTTTCCCGTATACAAGCTGCCCATACTTGAAAATGTGGAGAATTTTCTAAAGTCTTCAAATGTTGACAACTCTATTTCTGAATATGTTCCCAAATATTATTAGAGGATCAAAGCTCCAGACATTTTCTTGGTGTTTATTAGCAATTTCAAGGGCTGAGAAAATACGAGTCAGACCTAAAGATGTTGTGAGATTTTACTCATTTAATAATAGAGTTTAGGTTCCTTTATTTGTCTCCTGCTGAGCCTTTTGCTTGAACTTGGGTCACTTTCAAACTTTGGTATGCTCCTGAGGTCTAGAAAACCAGGGATTTATTGAACAAGAAAGAAAAAAAAATCTCAAGTGTGCACATGACAGCAGAGGGCAAGGCCTCAAACAGCTTGAGATTGCTGTAAAAATCCTGATGGGTTTCTAAGCCCTATCATTGTCGCAAGCCTCTAGCAGGCACTACTCCTTGTAGCCAGTTAGGTTCCTCATGGGAGGCTGCAGAGCACGCAGCATTTCCTCAGGGCCAAGAGGTGAGTGTCTCAGGCAAGATGTTAGCTTGACTTTTTTTAGAACCATTTCATATGAATTCTTCAAAGACAAAAAGGAATAGAAGAATAGCTAAATGTAAAACTAATTCTCTTTATTTTTCGAATTATTTTTGAGCTTACCCTTGGTCCTCAACTTTTTAGTTAGCATCTCTTTCTCTTCCTCCCCCTTCTGGGCTAGGATGGTGTCTAATGTTGAAGATGATCTATCCTATTTCCCTCCAATCTAGTAAAGGAAATGGAGGAGTAGGGCCAGGAGAAGGCTCGTGTTCAGTAACAAGAGCACCTCTGAAAAGCTGAGGAAATAGTTTTATTCCTTAGGTCACAATGTGCGTCTCACCCTGCTGTGTGCTTCTCTGAGACTGTCCAGGACACAGGTACCCTGAAACTGAGTATTCCTGGTGAGACCATGACCATCAAGGGGTGCTCAGGCATCACCTTTTTTCTCCCACCTATTTCCCACCTCCTGAAGCAGCATGAGGTGCTTGAGGGCCAAAACATCTTCTGCTCAGTTCCACACCAGGAGTTCTGATGTATCTGGGCTGGGAAAGGATAACTGGGATATTGGGAAACTCGCTTTCGATGCTGAGGGGTCACCTCCTCCCCCGCCCCAGGACTGAGCTGTTCACAGATCTGACCTCATCACCTCAACAACCATGCTCCTGCCTGCACCAAGTTACCCACAGTTGCCAGGAGAGGGTGACATGGAGGTGAGAAGCACTCTGCCTCTCCAAACTCTCTTTCTCTCAGCAGTGCCCTTCACCCCTTGGTGTTGACCTCATGTCCTTCTGCAGGAAGAACAGGACTTTGTGAGTATGTAACTCTACAGAATCCCAGAATGATTAAGGTTGGAAAAAGCCTCTGAAGTCATCAAGTGAAACAATTAACCCAGCACCACTGTGTTCACCGTTGTCATATCACCGGATGCCACATCCACACACCTTTTGAACACTTACAGGGATGGTGATTCCGCCATTTCCCTGGGCAGCCTGTTTGAATGCCTAACTACCATTTCAATGAAGAATTTTTCCAATATCCCATCTAAACTTCCCCTGATGCAGTTTGAGCCTGATTTTCTCTTGCCCTGTCACTTGTAATCTGGGAGAAGAGAGTGATTCCCACTTGGCTGCACCCTCCTGTCAGGGAGTTGTAGAGAGTGAGAACATCCCCCTCTGAGCTTCCTTTCTTCAGGGTTGGCCCCCCACCCCCAGTCCCCTTTAGATGCTCCACATCAGGGTGGTGCTCTAGACCCCTCACTAGCTCTGTTCCTTTCTCTGAATACATCCCACCACCTCAACATCTTTCTTGTTGTGAGGGGCCCAAACTGAGGCCAGGTGTGACTTGTGTCGGTATGACCAGTGTGATGGGGTGGTGATACACTTTGGGCACACTCTGTGCTCCTCCCCATCAGATGAGGAGGATAGCAGAGAACTGACTGCTGGCACCTGGGGATACTCAGGAGAAACAGGCAGCTCAGTGCAACTCTTTTTTTCTCTGTGTTAAGACTCAAAAGGAAAACCACACATCCTTCTTGAAAACCTCCTCTGCAAACCCATGTGTCTCTCTAATTGAAACAGGGCAGGGTCTGAAACCATAGGAGTCCACAGCTGCTATTTCTATTGTGCATGTCTGAGTCAAGGTGAAGAGAAAAGTCAGCAAAATATCCCACAGGGTGAATCCTCCATGTGCCAAGAAAGCTGACTCCACATTAAAGGTGAGAGCCAGAGCTTGCAAAGCAGTGATGGCTTGGGAAGACAGAGGCCTTGATTCCTTCCAGCAGCCTCCAAGTGTTATTCCCATTAACATTGGCACTAGCCATCACCCTGAATACCCCATGCACCAAAAGACGAGTGAAAGTGAGCATGTGGGAGGGAGGTGATAAAGTTGTCAGGCTGTAGGCAAGGCTCTGGCCTCCAAGGACTGGCAGAGACTGTGTCATTTAGAGATACATCCTGGGATGTGTTTTAAGAGTAGATTGGAGATGCTCAGGATAAGGGCGCATTTGCTGATCTTGCACAGACTTCATCTTTGGTCATCCTTCAGTTCACAGTGCTGGAAAATCGGGGCTCTGCCTTTTTCTTCTCTTTTATCTTCATTACCAGAAAGAAAAGCTCTATGTGGCACAGAGAAAAACCCAAAACCCTGAGATAGCAAAGCCACTTACATTATCTTCCCACATGTGACAAATTTCAGTACTTGGTGAGCGTTGCTAACCCTGTGGTTCACAAGGCACCTGCCCTGACTGCCACCAGGGTCACAAGCACTTTCAGGCCCCCACCAGCAAACAAAATCTGTCTTAAAGAGCACAGCAATCAGTCAGACCATGCCATGGGGAGACAGGAGAGAGTATCACTTCTGCACAGGATCTCTGCTTTGGTGTTGAAAGAGCAGCACTTAGATAAAATACAGAGCTGTAGACACAATGGTTTCTTTTTGCCATGAACAAGCCTGAATGCCAGAGAGAAATCAAAAGTATCCTTGTTACTGAAGGTCCAACCTCTTTTCAAAGAAGTGCAGCCTTTCTGCAGTAACTGATGCAGAATTGACAAGTGAATCATTCCTCCTTCCCTCTCTTTCTCCTCTTCCTCCCACCTTGGCACCGAAGTGCACTAAGAAAACAAGATGTCAGGAAGATGTCTTCTGGATCATTGCTGGAGTATCTTGTCTGCCTTCAGACTCTGGTGTCAAGTAGTGATCAGCCTCTTTCCTCCAGCCCTGAAGTAGCAGTTTTCAGACATGTCTTTCCACCCCTTCACAGCTCTCTGTGTCTCTGAAATGTCCAGAGGTTAGCCCCTCACTGCCTCCACAAGGAGACCTGTTTTGGAGATTCCTGCCTGGCATCAGCCCTACCTCATGTCCCTGTCATCTCCCATCATGTTACCAAACTGAAGGGGATACCAGGAGTTTAGATGGTATCCTCCACCGTGACATGGACTCATCATTTCACTATTTGTTGGGGAATGGCAGCTGTGCACTGCTCGTGGAAAGGTAGCCTTGACTGACTAGCTAAAAATTAGAGGTGACCTAGCTGTACAACTTACAGCTCAGGAACAATGTGACAAACTTCATCTTTCTTCACTGCCAGACACTAAGGTTAGAGAGGGCCACTACCTGTCATAGTGGGGAGGAGAGAGACAGCTCTATGGATGTGTCTGTCGGTGCATGTGCAGGGGGGAGAGGAGGGATATGCTCTTATTCTTTCTTTCCTACTTTGTTATATTGATTTTCAGTGACTTGAATGCTTGGAATGCAATAAGGGAGCAATTCCCCTGTATGCTGGCTAGTAAACATTGCCTGTAACTTTATTTTGGGTCAGGAAAGTCAGCACTTAAAATTAAAAGTGGTTCCAGAGGAGGAAAGCCATATTTTAGGAAATTCTGGCTGAGGGTTCCTTGCTACTGTACTTCATTTTAAAATCCAGTGTTGTGTCATGTCATGTCATATATGCTTTTAAAAAAGCATTTAACTGATATATATTCTTATCTGTTCTTTACTTGCAATATTTCAAGCAGAAAATATTTTTTAAAAATTAACTCCCTGGCTCCCTGAATTTACTGCAGAGGCCACAGACTATAAAGTGGAAGTAGCTGAAATTAAGCCCAGGGGAGAGAGAAGTGCACTAGAGAGAAAGTCTCATATGCCAGGTGCTTAAACACATGCATAGTTTAAATCCTGTGCCATCTCACCAAAACCAATGGAGCTGCTCTTGTATTTAAGACTAACCTGCCTTAAGTTCTGGGACATAATGTCTAAAAGAATGTGTGTAATACTGGGGTACACACTGTGATGCCCATAAGCTGCTCCAGGTCTAAGGTACAATCAGCTGTGGGAGTTCCTTGTTTTCTGTGCAAAGCTTCTGTGCTCAAGTCTTGGAAAGCCAAAAGGCTTCCCCAAGGCAGGAAAACAAATGTCCTGGACAGTCAGATTGAAGAATGAGTGCCCTTGCTGACATGTGGTTCCCAGATGCAAATCCAATCCAGGATCTGTGTGCTTAGGAGGAGTATTTTTGCTAGAGAAGTTCCTCTCAGCAGAGGCTCATTTCTTGAGTGCTGGGTATTTTAGCTGGAAAGCTTCCTTCTCATGGATAAGGCACTCGCAGCAAGTGTTTCACATGTAGTTAGGCAGCAGCACTGAAAACATGGTGCACTACTTTTTAGTTAGACAGGCATTTTACAGAGCTCTGCGCCTGGCACTGTAAAAACAGGGAACTGTTGGAAAACACACAGTGTAAGAAGCAGGACCACTGGTGTGGGGTGCTACCCTTTGGAATGCCATGTGCTTTGCCAAAGCAAGCACTCCCAGTGCCCTATTTGCATTCTGTCCTTCTGCAAGAGTCCCTGCAAATCCCCTGCCTACTCTGCTGTGTGTCCACAGGCCCAGCAGCAGGGCTGTCACCACTTTGTCAGGTCTCAGGGATGTCTGTGGCTTGAGATCCCACTGGGGACACGCAGGAAGCCTGGACAGTTTACTAGATGGCAGGAGGCAAAGTATATCTACCTGGCCCTGAACTCTGATGCACACTGTCCCTTGCTCCCCACTTGACATGTACAAACAGTGACAAGCCCTATCACCTGCTACCTGATGTGACCATTCCGAAAGCTGTGAAAGCCAGATGTGCTGTTAACAACTCCAGCTTCCCCAGAGAAAGCCCCAGAGACTTACTACAAGGAACTGCCCTGACTAGGCCAAATGCATTTGTTTCAGGAAACCTCCACAGCTGGCTCCCTGGGCAAAACAGCCCCGATGAAAGGACACCAGCAAGGCAAGCAGACAAAGGGAAAGACATGGCACTGGTGTTTCCCCCCAGCTCTCCTCCTTGTCTCTTCTCTTCCTATGAGAGGAGAAACCCCTGGCTGAAAGATCTCCACCATGGGTGTGACATAAGCAGCAGCAATTCTTTGCATCACCACAATCCATGACTCTCTGCTTACTGATTTTCATGCTTTCCCCTGGTCAGTCTTCTAACCACAAGGACTGATGGAAGCACAGATATCAGCACAAGAGATTCATCTGAGCACCTTCCTGGGGTCTCAGTTTCCTGTAGCTTTATTGGTTTTGGTACTCAAATTGCTATTTCCAGATGGTAAATCACAACCTGGATTTTAGGGGCTGGAAAAAGTTAGGTGCTGCATTTCAGAGGAGATAAAATCTGTAGATTTGCAAATCTTTGCCATCAGCAAAAAGCCTCCTAAATTTCCTAGATTCCCAAATGATTCTCACAGAACATCTACTCTCAAGATACATTTTTCAGGATGGTGCAGTTATTCAAGTCTCCATCTAAGCAGTCATGCAACAAGCATCACTTTCAAACAATGGTCTATTGATTACTTGCTTCATTAACAATGGTGCTATTCCCTGGAGAGGTTTATTACTCTTGGGTTTTTTTCATTATTTTGTGCCTTATGATTTGGTCATTAATGGGTACACTTGCATTTCATTTCATTGTAACTGACTTTCCTGTGAGGAATTCTCAGTGCAGTCCAAGAACCTCCATGAATAAATGTTTACTGTCAGGAGATATGAGTGTGTTGCAGGGCTCAATGAATGTTTTCATCCTGATGATGCAGCAGTAAATCAATTAAAAACATGATTGATTGTAAAATTGTGGCTAACTTGTTTTTGCTTTGGGATTTCACATGACCTAAGTTAGTCAGTATAAATCTAACAACGTATTACTCATTCAGTGATCATCTTGCTGGTATCTACAGTGAAGACTGCTATGCACACAGCTAAGGCAAGAGCAAAGGCTAAAACTGGCCCTGGCATATCCTGCAGCTCTACTCCTGCGCAGAGCACAGCCTTGTCCCACTGGTGATTTAACTCCTTTTGGCAACATTTGACTAGAATTCCCTTTACCAGAGGATAAAATAAATCGAAAGGGCTCTTGAAAGGGCTCTCTACACAGATATGTTCATTCAGATTACGATATAGTGTACATTTAGCAAAGAATAGCTATTCTAAATTAATTCCCTGTCTAGTTGCTTTTTTTTTCAATCAGACTACTGTAGCCCAAATTAGATTAATTGACTTTGGATATTTTTGCTAACAATCACTTTCTCTTATTAAGCATTATTAATATTAGTTCTTAGAAACTGAACTGATGATTCTGGAATAACTCACCACATTTAGTTATTCCCAAAAATATCCCACATATCCCAAAATCTTCAGTGGCACACAATGGCCAGTGTGCTCTGACTTGAGCAGAAGTCCCCCCACTCCCCATTTAAAGCTTTTGCGAAGAGCACTGTTTGTGTCTGCTGAGCAGAGATAGTAGTTTCTGTTCTAAAATCAGTTTAGATTTCTTCTGTCTTAATCTTCTGCAGTAAAGTAAGCCTCTTGGTAACAAGACCAAATCCAAAGCCACCATTCAGCACATAGCGCTGCAAGAGAAATGTGAACCAGAGAGACTGAAAAGACATGAGCTCGGGACAAAAATCACATCCCCGTCTCCCACACACCTATCCAGGGCTTCATCCAAACCCCAAGAATGTTGATGTAAGTCCCTCTGTGGGCTCTGAGTGCAGTCCAGGGGATCTGCTGCCTCTCCATGTGTGCAAGTCTACAGAGAGGGGCACAGCAGTGATCTGCATGACTGTGTGCTCAAAGAGAGATTTACAGAGACCATGTGCATAAATCTAGATAATTTATACACTGCCACAAACACAAATAGCAACGGGCACCCTTCACAAATTCACACACACAAATGTACCTCCAGTGTGAATAATGCAGTGACAGTGAGCTGCCTTTGTATGGACATCATTGGTATCAGCAGTTAGGAATAATAGTTGTGTAATTGTAGTCTTTCATTGTGTGCTGTGTCAAAGCGTGGGCGAGTAATTGCAATCATCAAAACCCTTTCAGAGTGTGAGCAAAGCCCCAACCCCCATCACCTGCTATCAAGCCTCTCTGATCCACCACACACATGCATTTACTAGATGAATTAGCTAGATGGGCTGTTCTCTTTTTATTATTATTATTGTTGTTGTTGTTGTTGTTGTTATTATTCATTTTTCTTCCCTCGGGGTTGTGTCTGATTCATGAAGGGGGTTTAGAATTTTTTTTATTATTATTGTTATTTTTGAGTGGGGGGGGGTGGGGGTGAGAGAGAGAGAGACTGATTACTTTTTGGGTGAGATAATATAGATGACAGACATCAACAATTATACAAAATAATATGGTAACCAGCAACAGAAAAAAAAATAATAATTCATTCTCATGGGCTGCTGAGTGTTACAATTTGAATGTCTTTCTATTAAATTCCTTGTAATAGACACAGGGAGAAAGCAGGGAGGAGAGAGAGAAAGCAGTTCTTTTTCAAATATTACTCATATGATGGAGCACAAGATATTTTCGGAATGCAAGAGGGGCTGATTTCCATTAACATAATCCCATTTCCAGTATTTTTTATTAATAAAAACATCTTAGCTCTGGGAATGCCTCCTGGATCATTTATACCTGCTGTATTTTGCGTTGGGTTTAGGGGAAAATCAAGGAGAACACTAAAAAATATATATAAAAATTGAACCTATTTGTTATATTTGTTCTGAATTGCCAGCTGTACAATACCTGAGTGGAGAAGCAGATTTGATTATCAAATACAATTAGGGCCTGGTTTTGCCAATGTGGAGCACCATGTAAATGTAAATATCTGTATAGAAAACAGGAACACCACAATCATGTAGGTTACACACTGTGTCTTGCTGCTGGAGAGAACTTCCAGTGATTTTCTCTGGTTCAGCCTGCTGCAGCAAGGAATCCATTTCAGTGCTGTAACTATTACAGACACCAAATGTTGTTCAGGGAGCACACAGTTTCATGGGTGGATAACCACTTTAAACCTTTAGAGGGTCACAGCTCTGAGTTTTCTGGTATTTGCCTTTGAGTGATAGATCATATCTATTTATTAATAGTATCTGGTACCTTCAGAGACTCAGCAGGACATGTCCTTTTTGCTGAAAGTATCTTCTGTTGCATAACGGCAATGCGTAGTTTCCATGGCTGTCAAACACTCATGTGTGCATGCTTGGATTTCTGCAATAAGACAATTTTGAGGTCTGTAATTAAACTCTCCAAGGAAGAAGGAGAAACCCTATTTTTGTGCAAAATTCAAGTGAAAGAGAATTTTGCAGAATTGTAAAATCATTTAGGTTGGAACAAAACTAAAATCATTATGTCCAACAATATTTTTTAAAGTGTACAAAGTTCAGCGAAGAAAAGTTGTCATTGTGAAATTTCTCAGACTGTGGGTCAGGTCCCCAAGGAGAAGAGATGTAATTTCTTATTTAGACCACTTAAAATGACAATAGGCAATATATTTTTGAATAGTCAGTGGAGAGATATGCCATGTGGTTGGAGACCCACAAACCCAAAGAAGTCTTTCATTTTTGGTTGCTGTAAGTCATCTCCACTGTGTTGTCTGACACTACTGCCCTCATTCTGCACACTTTGAATTTGCTTCTGCCTCTGAAAGAAACAAATTCAGATGTACCAAAATACATACGTTCTATAAGGCCCCAAAGCAATCAAAAATGGTGATGATATTGAAGACAAGATACTGAAAAATACTTGATTGGAAACATTATGGATTGTAGATTTTTCTCATTGTTGCCACTGCAGAGGTCACCATTTTTCAGACAGCAGAACACAGGTCTGGAAATAAGAAGAGTTTATTGCTACTGGTCTCATTCTTGCTGTAATATTTGGAACAAGTCATTTGGGGGTGTAGTATGTTCATCTACAATACCTTCCATCTTAGGAAGACTAGATGTTTATTCTCAGCTGTTTGTTTGAGATACATTCAGTAATCAATAAGGAAGAAAAAATGTTTTCAATACATTCATTCACTTCTAAAACTGGTGAGGATGAATCTCTTTATGGAAGTTCATTTCTATCTACCCACATTTTCTGTAGACCTATGGCCAGCTTAAGTAAATTCCTGGATGGCAGAAGTCAAAGAACACCTCCCTTAATTATCTATTCCTCTCCAAGTGGGAGAAATTCCATTCAACGGAAATGTTGGATTCAAGGACCTGTAACTCGCTTTTTCCCATCTGTAAATGTTTAGAATTTTTTCTCCCTAACACAAGGAGTGGGCTCATCTCTTCTGATGGAGCTTCATAATGATCTTGTAGTAAGGACTTGTTTCCTCCTTATAATGTTTCCGAAGGGTTAACTTTGTTAACTTTTCATCTTAACAAAGTTGTAAATGCTTCTTTGCTTAATCAAAGAGAACTGTTAGAAATTTCCAGTTCCCACTGTGCTTTGCCAGCAACATTTGGCCTGGATGTTTTGAAACATTGTGATAGAAAGCAACTTTCCTAAATACTTATTATCCACATGATAATTAGCCCTGACTGAGGTAGTTTTTCAGGCAAAAGTGCTAATTTTTCGTGATTCCTACTCTGGAGACAAAAGTAGGGAATTCAATAAAAATTTCAATGGACATGTTTCTGAGTTCCAGGACAGACTTAGTGCAATAGCACGGGCTCCAGTGTGTACTCCATAGTCTGATGGCACAGATTACCTGTGCTGCTGAGTTATCCTGATGTCTGTGCTCATGAATGTTGAAGAGGGAAGAGTGATGATGTCAGTCCAACCATATTTTAAAGGCCATTGGTGCGTAACAAAAATTATGTATGAAAACTTGACATTTTCTGCTAAATTAAATTGTTTCCCACCTCACCCTAATTAAGATAGTGCTGAGAAGTGCCTGTCATGGGGAAGGACTTTACACTTTACAAAGACCAGCTAGAGGCATGCTCAATGCCAAACTTTTTACAATGCAAGATGAATAAAGGAGAAGAAGAAACAAAACCAGAAAACAGAGTTGAGAAAACTCTACGTTTCATAGCAAGAGGAAAAGTAGTTTCAACGCACACATGGTTGCAGTGTTGTCAAAGTCAAATGTGAGTACAGGGGGATCAGTTTTGGAGAAATTTCAGGGAACTGAGATGGGACTGCAGTTCTCTTTAAGAAATTCCTACCATGCATAAAGGGCCAGCATGGGAGAAACCAGTGAGAAACTTGTCTGCAAAATTCAATTACTGGCTGATAAAGGATGTTATCACAGGATAACCAAAGATGGGAGCTGGCATTCTGAAAGCAAATTAGAGATGTGAGGTAGGGGGGCAATAGGCGGTGAGGAGCCTTTCAGAGGTCCCTGTATAGACATTGAATCATAACAGCCACTCATCAGCAGTATAAAACTACCAGCAGCAGCATCCCCAGGCTGGGAAAGACTCTTCTTGGCAAGCTTGTGTACCACACCATGCCATCCAATAGAGCCCATCTTATTGAAAACTGAATCCCTTTGAGTTCCCTGGAACAGCAACAGCTGGAGGGGAAATAACAGTAAAATTCTATGGCCATAATAAAACGCATTAGCCATCTGAACACTCATTTCAATCAAATAATGCAGCCTATTCATATTTAAACAGGAAATATTGTTTAATGTTTATGATAATGATCAAATCAAATTTTAAAAATTAAACATGAAATTAAACATTAAAGTGAGGTTCCAACATTGGGCACTTGGGACAGTGCTTCCAACCCACAGCTGATGGTTGCAATCAGCAGGGTCTATCCTCTTATCTTTGCTTAGTGCCTCTCCTTAAGGAGGATGTTAGAAGAAGGCTTTGGTGTCACTCAAATGACCACAGCTGGTGCAGGGTGGCTGATTTTGAGTTGATTGTCCCAGTCCCTTGATTGTCTCTTTGCATCATTCTGCTTTCCATGACAGTGACACTTAATGGTTGTGGGGGAAGTGGAAATTCCAAAGGAAAAGTCTTTTCATCTGGAAGAAGGTAAATGGGACTTGTTTTTCATCCAAGTGGAAGGCAGTTGTCTTCCTACTGAAATACTTTGGACTTTTAACTTTTTCCTGAAGAGAACGAGGAGAAGTTACAGAAATTTTTTCAAAACACTCAGGAAACAGAAGTAGAAAATGACACTGTGAAAAAGCAAGTACTCAGATGTGCATAATGGTCAAAAGAGGCAAAAGTGGAAAATAACACCTTGTTGCTCTTTAAATACTGTTCCTTTGGGGTAGAACAGAGCAGCTTTTATATGCCAATAACACACAGCCTTTTCTGTAGTGGCAGTAACTGCTGCGGTGCTACAGATTTCAAAAAATAATATGTTGCTTTACACCAGTGGAGTCATAATCCCAGCTGATTAATTTAAGGTTTTGACAGCACTGTCAAAGTTTGTATCTAATGAAGACCTTGGAGTGATGGCTAGCAGTTAGGGTATTGCTTTTAGACCATATCTTTTGCTACACTAAACTCAGAGCCAGAAACAACTTTCTCCCGCATGAAATCTGTAGTGATTTTATTGATACTAAACCTAGCAGGTTTTTTCCCCAGATCTCTCCACTTGAAGTCAGTAGAAAAGCAAAGTTTGAAACTAAAAAGGATTGAAGCAAACTCATTGTCTCTAATATTCCTATGCGTTTCAGACATGGACCTATCTGTGCTGTGAGCCTGTGCAGTGACATTAACCTTTTGTTCTAATAGTTGCATCTTTCAAGGCAGTATACCCTCAGTGTAAGTGAATATCAAATTAGTATGAATTAATACAAATTTAGCAAAGATTTGGACTACTACTAACTCCATGTTGTTTCTTAGAGTTAAAAAAAAAAAAAATCACAAAAGACAGAATCGACCTGTCAATCCCCATTGTTACAACAATGTTCACTCAAATTTATTATGGAAGGTGTATGAACAGAGATTTCTATACTATGAAAAAATAAATAAAATGACTGAATAAATTATCTGGGAAAGTACAGCAAAACAGAAAGATTTATCTTGAACTGTGTCTATTGCTCTCATCCCTGTACCATGCACTTTAAAATTGGATTGGTATCCTATAAGAGACTGTCAAGGATTTCATTTGTTCTACTTGACATACAGATGTACAACTGGTAAAACTGCATCTTATCTTAGTAATTGTCTACACTGCTAAGGCTGTACCTAGTTATTGACTTCAAAAGTAAGGTTTCATCTATGCAGTTCCCTGATCCAACATGAGTCCTACCACCTCAAGCTCTATCTGCTCATCTTTCAGTTCACGTTCCTGAGTTAAACCACCCTTCTTTTTGCAGTAGCTGCTTTTCAGATTTCTGTAATCAATCAAGACTGGAGTGTGGGGGTTGAGAAGTGAATAGCTTAGTTCCCTTGTTTTGGTAGCATCACTGTGCATCTAAAAGAAAGTCATTGTGAGCTGATGCGTAAGAACTTAGTGAGTATTTTGGGGGCTGTTTTAAAAAAAGGGTTTTTCTAGAGTTTGGAGGGAGTTGTTATCTAGCTCTAGTGAAGTTTCTGATTAGTAAACAATTCGTAGAGTTCAGTGATCACAGAGAGAAATTTCTGTCTGTCTAGTGGTCTTTTAAGCACATTTTATTCCAAATCCAGATCAGCATGTTGACACTTTAATGGTTCAACAGTATTTTTTCAAACCTGCAGCAGCGTTCCCTTTTCACAAGTACATGCTGCAAATAGACCTACTTGTAAAACAAGGCATTTTGTTATCAAAAGAAAGCCTTTAAAATAGTCATTTGTTTTCCACTTCCAGCTGGAAAGAGCTTTGACTTTTGTGTTTACAATTTAAACAAACAAATAATACCCAGATTTTTTTTCTGGAAAGTCCATATTTCTATGGCTTTTGCATATTCTAAATGCTGGGCATTATTATATCTGTAAGTATTTTTCATGGAAACACTTTAAGCAATGGTTGGGAGAAAAAGCTTAAAAAGAAAACCTTCTTTTCTTTCAATTCTCCCTCCTGTCTCAATAAACAGTAGTGCCATCCTGGGAACCAGTCTTGCTTGAATCCCAACAGCATAGATTTACTTTTTCCAAGGAAAACAGGAAAAAATATAGAGCAACTATAGTCAGTCAGACCAACACTTATTCTGACACGTATCCCATCTCCTAGCTTAGTCAGTCATAAAAGCAGAGGGAAAATTGCAAGAGCAATATTCTTTCCTGGCTTCCTGCAATTGGCAGCTGAGGGATTTCTAGAGTCAGGGGTACACTCTTTGTATCAGTAGTTTTCAATGGATTTTTCTTCCATGAGTTGTCCTGCTGTTTTGAGTTCACGTGGATGTTTAGACTCTGGTTTTGCATCATTGGCATTTCTCATTGTTTGAGCAGAACCGTTTTTCCCTGGAGAAGGCAGAAGTTAGTCAAAGAACTTCAAGACTGACAACTTGTACAATCACAAAACAAAGCACTGAAGTCTCTTTTCACTTCCTCAAATGCTGTCAGCCAATGTGTGGATGTAGCTGGCATGGCAGTTTCAGAGAGAAAAGCCTGGCTGCACAGGGTGATGAAGCTTACCAGATGTCATCACTCAAGGTAGAATCCCAAACCCACGTCACTCTATGCTTTGTAGGAAAGCTGTGAACTGCAGGAGTTCAGCAACTGTGGTACAGCCCTGCAGAAGGAAAGTACCTCCAAGTACTGACCAAGGCCAGTCTGAGTGAAAGCATATGTGAACTGGTTCCACATTCCAGAGTTAAAGACATCTCCAGGTAAAGAGCACCAGGTTTTCAGAAGGTTCTGTGGCATGTTTGCCATATGCCAAGAGCCCAGAAACAACTAGTTTTTAACAGCTGTCGAACAGTGCCAGTTCTAGAGATGGCAGGCTGTGCTTACATCAGCCAAAGAGCATTCCAGCTCACAGTGAGGAAATTCTTCCACTCTTAAGANAGATGAGGTGAGGTTTCAGCCCTGTTTCTCTTCCTGTGTTCTATTTTCAAGCTCCTCATTTGTTTGCAATAAAGAGGAATTATGTTAAGGTAGTTGGAAGGACCCACACGTAAACAAAGATGGTAATTAGATTAGTGTGTAGATCTGGGGTTGTCACACCCAGAGCTGTGTTCATGTGTTAGCTTTGTTCCTGGGTCTCCTTTGTGAGGAATCCTTATTTCAGGACTTCACAGGAAATGCATTATGGCTTTTGTTGTTTGTAAATTTT
>VYXD01003724.1:356095-381706 GCA_013397195.1 Hylia prasina
AATTTTTTTTTAACTTTGATTCCTGTATAGACTACCCAGGTGCCTGTAACAATGTGGCAATCAACATGGATATGCGCAGTAGAAGAACTTCCCCTTTATAAATAAATCTACGCAGATATGGTAATCTACCTCAAGGTATCTTTCAAACTTGGGAAAAAATGTCAGGGAACAAATCATGCGATGCTTCAGACAGTTTTGTGGACATTGCTCCCTGACTTTGGAGGCTCCTCTCACTTTTCTCTCTCTCTTACCCTTTCACCTCAATGTACTTTCATAAAGACAAGTGAGTAAAACTGGCATGAGCTGTCTTCAGGGATCCTTTGTGATGCCCAGTAGTCAAGGTTCATCCCCAGAGCAGTGGTGTGTGAGGGGGAGCTCAGGGACATGTCCTGCTTTCAAATGTCTCCACACACCTGCTGCTGCTCTCAGCTGGGAACTCCCTGCAGGCACAGCTGAGAAGTGGATTTGAAACTAAGCCTCTATTAAAATAAAATAGAAAGCATGACATCTTTGGAAAACAGAGAGCCTGGGACTGCAAACAGTAAGAGTGCGGCATGATGCAGACCCAAGGCAGGATTTGGCTTTGAATGATGCTCACAATTCTGTGTCCTCTGGGCTTGCCACCCACACAGCCAATTTCCTCAGCTAAGATTTTGCAAGAAAGGAGGACATGTCCTAACCTTCACAGCAAAACTGAGTGTCTTCTCAATCAGGCTTAGATGCCCAGGAGGAAATGTAGATAGACAGGTTCTTCCTCACTGATTCCCCAAGATGGGCCAAGTATCTTTGTGGGGATAAGGGTGACCAAAGATCCCTGGAAAAATGACCTTGGGGAACATCTGACATCCATCTATCTCCAAGTTGCAGGGGAGATGCCTTCCTGGAGTGGAGTAGGAATTGTCTGTGGCCTTTGATGTCAGCCTGAAATGCTCCTACATGATGATCCTCAACAGATCAAATTACTGTCTCTGTAGNGTAATGTTAGAAATTTAGATCATTTTCACCAAAAATAAAAATCAAGACCCACTGTTGAAGAACAGGTTGCCATAAACAAATGTAGCACAAGGAGATGGGCTCTATGTAAAGAACAAATTCAAATAGAACAAAATTGAGTGGAATGACACTAAGGACTCTAGTTTAGATGAAAATGGTAAATAATTTTCACTATAAATATTTTCAANGTTCTTCCTCACTGATTCCCCAAGATGGGCCAAGTATCTTTGTGGGGATAAGGGTGACCAAAGATCCCTGGAAAAATGACCTTGGGGAACATCTGACATCCATCTATCTCCAAGTTGCAGGGGAGATGCCTTCCTGGAGTGGAGTAGGAATTGTCTGTGGCCTTTGATGTCAGCCTGAAATGCTCCTACATGATGACCCTCAACAGATCAAATTACTGTCTCTGTAGTTTGGGGGCATGCTTTTTTATCTTGTACTCTGTCACATCAGAAAATAGCATATTAAAACATTCTAATGGAGGTTTAGCTACCATTACTAGGGAAGCTGGTGAGGTCTAATACCATTTGATATGAATATACTGGGAAGAGCCTGAAAGAGTATGAACCCACAGGATTTCCAGACAGACACTGAGACCCAGTACAGTTTTTGAAGGGACAAAATTGGGATCTTACTGGGTAAAAATACCTTTCCAAATCCCAGGGCAGTAGGACNATGAAAAACCTTCACTACTTTTAAGGAGAAAGAGGACTACCACGTGCCCCTGCAGGTGCCCCTCAGCTCTGACAACCCAAGTGCCTCCTCCATACACAGGTGTTACCCCTGACTGTTGTCTGTGTTTGCCATATGTTGTCCCTTTTTTGTTCACTGCCATTTACATGCTGGCAGGTTGACTTTTCAATAAGGTAATAGTAGGCTGAATGTGGGCACTTGAGAGACCCTCTCTTTCACAGCAAGCTGAACTTCTTAAAACTGAGCTCAGTTTTAGCTCAGGCTGACATTATATCAAACTGTGCCTCTCCCCAGTGGGGATAACCACAGTTTATTTACCAGATACAACAGGAATGTCACACTAAATGAAGATGAAAGATGTGGAGGAAGTGTGATTGCTGCCTGTGCCTTCTTAAGAACTGCTTATTAAGGAAATCATCCTTTTAAGCAGCAAAGAGCCACCAGAACTGGCCACGTTCAATACTGGGGCAGGATCTGACCTGCTCACCAACACCTTTTATCGATAGCATTCCTCCTGTGGTAATGATGCAGATGCTAATGAGCATATTAATAATAAATAACATTGTGTTCATTTATCATCTCCTTGAGTCAAAGGGTGGAAAATGCTTTACCGTCTAGAAAGTGTGAAGTCCCAGAGCAGCTCTTTGCTCTGTGTGGAGCCTATTGCTACCCTAAACAAAGGGACTTTTGTCATTTGGTTAGCAAAGAGAAGTGGCAGTGGAAACACTGGATTCCAGTCACTACAGTGCTGCTGATTCATGGTATGAACTTGGGGGAGTATTTCAGTGCACTGAGTCTCAAGTTAACCATCTGTAAAATCAAGATAATTATATTTACAGTACTTATTTCATAGAGCTGCTGTGAAGATTAATTAATGGATATATATTTACAAAGTGCTTTGAGATCTTCAAGTGAAATCTGTTGCATATGCGTAAGATACTAAGCTAAAATATCTTGAAATCTCAGGAGCTGCAGTGTCATGCCAGGTATCACTACATATCATTGTGCTTTTGGTTTTTTGTCTAAGAAAGTTGTTTTGCAGGTAGCAGTAATATATTGTGTTAATGGTGTGATACTCTGTAAATAATAGGTTTTCCCCATTCCTTTTGACTTGTTCTTCTCTCATGCACCATGTGCAAGCAGATTATGGTTTCATCCAACAGTAATTTTAGGTCAGTATTAGGAAACTATTTTTTTTCCCCTTCTGTAGATCTCATCACAAAGAAAATCCCTGTGTTTATTTGATATTGGCCATTGCAGCTGTGTTGGTTGTTTGTGATCAGTCAGATAAGCTATGATGCACATGATCCAGAAAGAAGACACATGAATGCACACTGAGGGACTGAGGATTATGTGTCTTTGTTGGGTCATGATTGGTCTTCCCTAAATTTAGCCATCTGAATATTAATGGTTAAGTCTAAAGTAGTTGTTTGAAGTTACTTCATACTTATTGGAAAGAGGTGGGCACTGGCTCAGAGCAGCTTGCCTGACTTTTTTTAGGTAAGAGAGATCAGTGCAGCTGACCAGATGTAGGTGTCCGCTGCAGGGTAAATGAAGCAATGTTCCCCTAGCTGTACAACACTCCCTCCATTGGCTTTGGTAATCTAAAAGGCCAGACTGTCTGTAGGTAAAATATGTGGACATTTTAACCTGCAATTGAAATCTCACCTCAGGATTCATTAAGAGGATGAATACTGAATTATTTGATGCAGGCAGATATGCTGAGAGGGCCACATTTCTTACAGTTAAACAATGATGGCTTCTGCAGTGCTGAGTAGTCTGTAAGCATCCCAATGTTTGTAAATCAACTTAAAAGAACAGCAGGTTTTGATAATATAAAACTCACATACACTCACCAGTTCTTATCTCTGCCTATTTCAGCTGTTCCAGGATTGTGCATGCTAGTCATATTGTGTCTAAGGTTCTCAAACAGTGGTATTTCCATCTCCTTTATTTTAAAGCAATTCTTCAGTTTTAGGAACTCAAAGCCAAGAAGTTATTCAGTGGAAGGTTTCTTCATTATAATTTCTCTCTGACCTGAAGTCAAAGCCCTATGAATCACATAATTCAATTGTTCCATCTCTCTATGTTTATATATACATGTCCAGATAGCTGCCACATCCAAAACACACACAAGTTTTCTTCCTAATTTTTGCCTGTTTTAGTCACATTGAAAAAATTCTGTATCCCAGATCTCTAAGAAATGAAAAGAATATTTGCACATGCTCACCTATGTACAGAAAAGTCAAAGCATTTAACCAAGGAAGCAAAAAGGTAATGACTGTTTAAGCACCTTCACATACTTTCCCTACTTCAGTGGACTTCTACTATTTAGCACTAGCTGGTCACCTGCTTTAATATGCACATTTACACACAGACCTACCTATGTATGTTTAGATAGATGGAGATACACAGATTTGCATTGGAGTCTTGAGAGAAGAATTTTTTTTATTTTCCCTGGACATCTGATCTTCCTTAAGGCAGTTGTCATTCTACATTAATTTGTCTTGTTCTGCTTCAGCTCACTCTTTTTTGTCTTAAATGCCATATTAGAAAATGTTTACAAGCCCCCTGCCTCCTTTTTGATACCCACAATCCACCCGGGCACCTAGGGAAGCATGCCGTGATCCTTCCTGACACATGTCAGCCAACATCTCATCAGGGGCGCAGCTGTGTCACCCCCAATGATATTGCGTGGCAAGATCAGTCGTGGGCTGCATTACACCCGATCCTGCCCCCAGGGGAGGTGGGGATGACTATGCTAATTGCTTCTGACCCTCCAAGATCATGGAGGGAAATCGCCTTCATCTGGTGCAACAACAGATCTGTTCAATGGAAAATACGTTGCTGCGACGTGCACAAACCCTTCCAGTGCAGATGGCAACAAGATGGCAGAAGCCTTTGCCCTTGTGCTTGTGGTGAGATAATGCAGCACTAGAGTTATGTGGTCAGTTCACCTGAAACTATTCCAGATAAATACAGGAGCACGTTCCCACTCACAGCCCTCCTATATTTCCCAGCCTAGCTGTGGATTTATAAAATCATGTGCTTGAACCCCACTGCATAGGTGTTTCTTCAGTGCCCTTCAAGAACCCCCCAAAAAGCCCTGGATTATCTCTTCAGAGATCCCAGGAAACAGTGGGGCTGTCTATGAAATTGAGGAAAAACACAGAAAATCAGTACATTTCAAGATACCCTGCCTATTCTTACCTTTCTTAAAGAAGGGAAGCTTTCTAGTTTACTAGAATTGTAGAATATTTCAGGTGGGAATGGCCCTTATAAAGATCCTCCAGCCCAACCCCTCCGCCCTGGGACGGGAGAGCTTCCACTACATCAGATTGCTTCAAGCCCTGTCCAACCTGACCTTGGGTGGGACTCCGCAATCTCTCCAGGCAACCTGTGCCAGTGTCTCAACATCCTCACAGTAAAGAATTTCTTCCTAATATTTTCTTAATAGACGGTATCACCTATTTTGCACAGCCAACAGAGTGGAAGATTTAGGGAGACACAGGAGTTCCTTTTGTTGCCCAAGACATGCCCTCAGCCCTTCAGAGCCCTACCCTGAGCCAGTGGACCAGTGTACAAAAAGGAAGGATGAAAGAACCAGCTGTTCTCTGACCTGGCTCTGTATGTCCAATCATCAGACGCACACTTCTTCATGTCTCTTGTCACTGTACTGAAAGAGAAATGTAGGACTGAGAGGTGCAATCATTCTCTCATCACACTCATTCTTTTCTTTTTCCCTTTCTTGCTCTTTCTTACCAGTGCTCTTTTTCCTGCTTGAATCACACCTTACTACACTCAGTGCTTTTAAGCATCTCCTGCCAAATGACATGCACAGATTTCTGGCTTAACATTTCCCTGGCATGCAGATATTGCTGTCTTGTCCTTTGCTAGGCATGAACCCCAGAGTCATCACATCCAACAGAATCAGACCCCTTTTCAGATGCTTCGTTAGGTTGTAGAAACATCTCAGAGGGGAAATAAATGCATGCAATTTTGTGAAATAGAGCAACACTGTATAAAGAAAACAGAAATAGAATTTGGTAGCCTGTTTTCAATCAAGCGTCCAGAAGCACCAGGTGCTCTAGTAGAAGCAGAAGGCAGTTTTAAGATAGCCTTACACCAAACCAGTTCCTTGCCAGTTTTCCTGAATTAGACATTGGCTTTCATCCTTCGTGATAGATATTTTGTCTCTTCCGAAGTCCCAGAAACAGCTAGTCCTTGTAGAACAAAATCTAGCACTGAAAACCCCTTTGCACTGCATGGCAAGGCAAACAACTTTTCTGCAGTGCAGAGCAGGGAAAGTAGGGAGTCAGAACTGGATTAAGCATTAAGGTTGGGACCTCAATACAAGCTGGGGAGGGGGAGATTGCTGGATCATTTTTTGTTTGGGGTTTTTTTACTTGACTATCCAAGGGGTGCTGAGCAGGTGGTGTAAGATTTTACCTGAATTGCTTGTGTTTAAATGCACACATACACTGCACACACACAAGTACACACTCATAAGCACCTGAAAATGGGTGTTTCAATGTGGGGCCTGGGGATGGGATGGGAGAGTGGAGCTGTCCAGGATGTCATGGCAAAGGCATCCCATCGGCTAGAGGGGGAGATTTTCTGGGCCTTGGTTTGAGAAGCAGACAGATGAGTGACAGGGGTTAAAAGCTTCCCGCTTTCTTTCCTACATTGCCTCCTTGATGGTAAAGAGTTCCCTGTCCCTCACACAGAAGGTGCTCTGAGATTTCAAAGCATTTTGCTGGAAATACTGTACAGACTATAATAAGCTATTGTAGCCCATGGCAGAGAAGCCCAGCTGAGCCTAATTCCCCATATCCTTAACTCATCAGCCTCTGATCATAATGCAGGTTCAGTGTCCTAGAGTACCACTAAATAAAAAAACGCACACAAAAAAACCAATTAGTACATTTCATGGTGGTGAGAGATGTCAGACTGTGCACCCTGGGCGTAGTAGTCCTCTGCTTAGTCATGAGGCAGGCAGTACAATCTACCCTACAGTCTCCTGTGGGCCTGACCCAGAGGACCTGAAACGAAAGGACAGACAGGAGCATGGGTTCCTCCACTGTTTCATTTTCCAGCTGCCGGGCCGAGGCTGTCACAGGCAGACATGGTCAGTTTTGACATTGAAGGCATTGTCATCTACTCTTGTAAGGAACAGTGCACAGCCACCACTACCTCCAACACTGGCAGCAAGGAGGCAAAATGCATTTATGGTGCAGGTTAACAAGGGAAATTAGGAGAAGGATATGCAAATGAAAAGAAAGAGAAACATGATTCTAAGTAGCTGTGACAGTCCTGGAGATCATTGTTGGAGACAGTGAAAAAGGTGGTGGCATTCAGCCCTGACTGATCAAAATTACAGAAAAACAATGATAAAAAGCACCTGAGATTTGCTGCCTAGCCCAAGAAAGTTTGTTACTCAACAGTTCCTGAAACAGACCACATTCCTCATAGGCTCTTTGCAAATTCCGTGTGGGGAAATTGTCTGCCTTGCATTTAACCAGTTCCCTCTTGCAAACAGATCTGGGCTCAATCCATGTATTGCTCATTTTATCTTAGAGCTGTAATATGGAGCAGGAGATAGGACCCATAGTCTTGTTCTCCAGCACCATTTTCCTCACAAGAGACTGCATCAAACTTTCTACACGAAGACAGAGCAAACCTCACAGATTTCCCAGACATGGGAGAATATGACCTCTCAAAGTCTCTTTGATTCATTGAGCCTGATGATGAGACATCATTGTGACACTTGCACTGTAAACACCTAAATAGCTGAGATCTCAGCTCAAAAATCACACCTCTGAGCTTCATTATTTAAATATTTCTATGCCTGAAAATGATTATGCCAGACAACTATCATGAAAAAAACTTCTTCTTAGCCAGAAGACAGTCAAATGGGCAGCAGTAAATCAGTGACATGACTTCTTAGCTCCCAAGCCTAGTTGTGAGGCTCCTGTCTGGTGGTTGCAGTACCTGTTCCCATCTCCAGGCAAGCCTGGAGTGGTTCATTTGTGCTTAATGACGCTTTTTCCAGGGGAATGCAGTTCATGGCTTAATGTAGACTGACCCACTGAGAGGGTTTAAGTGGGTCTCTCTTGACTACAGCATATTGGTCCCATTTTTTGCACTTTGCAAAACCAAACATCCAGTTAAGGCAGCAAAAGCAGGAAATTAAAAAATATTATATTTCTGTGGTTTTCTTCTATCAGTGCATTCAGTTACTTCTTCCTAATAAACAAGATCCATTCAGAATCAACAGGTCTCAGGGCTGATTTTATTTTATTATCAACAAGGAGAACTGGCTTTGCTGTTAACCTTTCCATTTATTTAAAATGCCCTGGATTTCATATTCAATTTTTATGCTACCTATTTATGATTGTTTCCTTGAAATGGGAATTTCAAGGACTTTGATAAATGGATTGAAAGGTTGTCTTATTTCTCTGTTACTTCTGCCTTTGCATCCTCTGCAAAATTCTGTTTTGCAAATCATAAAGATGGGTATTGCAACAAGTATTCATCAGAGTAAGGCAGGGAGGGCTGTAGGGGCAGAACAGATTAGACTGTCCTAGTGAGAAGAAGAAGCAAGAAGGTCATGGGAGACATTTTGAAGCTGAAATTAGAACAAACTGTCATAGGCTGGCTGTTCCTGTAGTCTCTTTGATGGTGGTATCCTGAAACTGGATTTCACTGGGCTGAAACCGGTGTTACATTGCTGTGGTCTGGGAGCCATGGAAAAGGGCCTTCAGTGGGTTTGTGAAAATCTGTTGAATTAATTTTCTTATTTGGGACTAATTTATACTCTTTTTATAGTAACTCCAGTTGAAATAGTGCTGATACAGGTATGTGTCAAACTGTGAGAGAGACTGATACTTCTCCATCACTGCACAAATCGTCCCCTAAACTGCAAATGGCAGCGCTTGTCCCACCCACTCACCCCACACCTCCCAAAACAGGATCACTTATTTTGGGGTATTCCACACCTCTTTGAATGAGAAATCACAAATAAGTGACTTCCTCAGAACAGGTTTTCTTGAATTGAGTCACAGATAATAAGAACTTAGTGCCAGAAGTTTCCCCATTCATGACATCAGTATACCCAAACAGCAGCCCCCTTGAAGGAGTCAAACTCAGGCCTTAAGTAACTTCAGAATGAGAAACCTCAGGCAATAAATAGGCTATTTCTCACCTGCTTGACCTGAAATACGGTTTCTGTCCCTCCTGCATCACTGTAGTCATTGCACATGAGCTGATACTGGGAGCACCTGGAGATCTCTCCTAATAGCACCCAGAGTCACTTCATAGGGGAGTGGGTCAATAAAAAACACCCCTGTGCCACTGCACAAGGAGAGGTCCCTGCAGGGCAAACACCTGTGACTGCTGACTCTCCTGCTCTTCCCTTCCTGTGCTCAGCTCATGCCCCCAGAGCTCCTCAGATGCCTTTCCAGCTTCTGAGCCCTCCAAGCCCCACTGCAAAGGGCATCTTACAGGGAATGCTGAGCCAAGAGGTGATTGAACCCCCAGTGCCTCATGAGGAGCAGCCTCCTCAGAGGGACATGACCACCCCTCAGCACCCGTGTGAACGCAGCCAGTGGTGAAAACGCCACAACCTTTCAGATGATTCAAATGTGTGATTGTCACACTTGTCCCTTCACACACCTCCATCAGGGCAGCCAGGATCCGTGTTCCTTCTGGCTCTGCACTTTTCACTCCCTTTCTTTGTGTTACTATGGCAAGTAAGGAAAATGTTCAGCTCCCAGATCTGAGTCATTGCCACCCTCCCAAAAAACTGTTGTGTCCTGAACTGCTCTTTCCCAGGAGCTGCCAACCACATCCCAGTATTCACCCTAGCTTCCTAGGCAGTTACAGACTACAACTTGTAGCAGGAACCATTAATACTAATAAGAACCTCTTTTTAACATGAGACCTTTTCAAACAACCCATTGCACTTGACACATTTCACTACCTATGTGTTGCAAATCCACACCCTCCAAGGAATTTCGCAGCCATCACTGATGCAGGCTGAGCTCCTCGCGCCTGCAGAGCAACATCACAGACAGACCTCAGGTTGTCCTGCCCAAATCTCATAAATGCGTCAGCATAAAAAGGAATGATGGGTCCTCTGCAGCATAACAGCTTCCAACTGCTTTGATGCACCCCCAAACAACTCCACTTCTGAGCATTCCTGTTCACCAGGGTACCATGAGTAGTGTGCAAGCTTCCATTTTCCCAGATCATTTCTCTCAGAGCAAAATACTGGAGCTGCTCAGCTCAGACCAACAGGCTTACTATACAGGCTAACATTGCATCCGAAGATTTAAGGAAGGTGGAGTGCAATTCTGTCACTGTTTTGGACCACAAATGACACAGACTCCGAGATTCAGAAGGCTATTAAATGATTCTTTATTTAGGGATGGTGTCTCCTTTAGACACTATTTTATACACAGAACAATCTGATTGGTGAAACAAAGGCAAACCTCTTCAATCACATTGTTCAAACCAGAGGGATATCAAGAAGAAGTCCCTCCTGTCAGAAGGAATAAACAACATAAGTATTGTTACAAAAACATTCCTCATGTTTACCAAGTTTTCATGGGAAAGAATTTCAGAAAACCAAAAACACCAGGCCTGGAACTAGGGCTACACAATCCCTTTAGAGCATGAGTATTTCTGGAGCAATGATCTCCTCTCTAGTCTGTTTGCTATTACATTCAGCTGTCCATCCATTCATCCATCCATCCATCCATGCATCCTCATAGCCACTGTTATTCTCACTACGGGTGAGCAGCTACATTTCCATGGAAAGGGCAATGCATATTTTTTTCATCAATGGCATCTCATCTCACTTTGATTTATGTAGAAGGCAGGTCTATTGTTTTTTTGCTTGCTTTCAGTTTGGATGCCTCAGCCGTGACTCACCTACTTGAGAATCTCTGACCTTTACTGCTTGTGACCATTTCCCACCAAATACCTCCTCTGAAAGGACCTCTGAGAGGTCCTTTAAAGAGACCACTTGTAGTAGGAACAGAGGATTTCTCTACCTTTGCAGTCCCACTTGTGTGCTGAAGAGAGGCAGTGTTGAGAGGACTGTTGTTGCCATACCCTGACATTGGATAGAAGGGTCGGGCCTGCATCAGGGGGAGACGGATTGTAAGGAAGGGAGGGAAGGAAAAGGGAGACAGAGACGCGAGAAACCATGTCACTTCCACAACTGCTACTGCTCAGGAGAAAGAAGCAAAAGAAATATATATCTGCTTGCCTATTAATTTAAATCTAGGAAGGAGTCAATGAACTGTAATTTATGAGCTGTCAAAGCCTGAAAAATTCCTTTTGACACTGTATTTTCAGTTATTACATGCTTTCCTGCAAGACGACAGCGTAATTCTGTAGGGAGTCTCCTAGTGAAGAGCACAATGGCAGAGGGCAGTGGGGGGGCTTTCTTATTATCTTTTTTTCCCCCTTTTGTCTTCTCTCACCACTCCTTTCAATCATCCCCCCTTTCCTACCTTGCTGCTTGCCCAGACAGCAGAGAGGAATAAATCAGCAGTATTCCCCATCCTGCCAGCCCTTCAACAACTCCAAGGCAGTGCTTGGTGCTGGGCTGGAAACGGCACCACACAGAGATTTCTGAGGACTCACTGGGTGATGGGAATGGAGATTACGCAGTGACCACAACTCTCACACTGTCTCTGGCATTTTAAACACTTTTGCTCATTTGCCTCTGTCCATGCTATCTAGGTACCAACCACTTCTGCTGGCACACCTTTTGGTTGCATCCTTTTCACTTTATCAGCATTGATTGACAAGTGCCAGCTCCCTCAGATGCCCAACCTCTGGGCATCTGAGCTGACTGCCTGGCTCCCTGCTTCTCCATAAAATGAGTCAGGACTGTGGAGATTCCTGCCAGGATCCTGAGGCAAGAGCAGTTTCTCCTCTTTTCCTATTCCTGAGGAAAAGGGCCCTCTTGAAGGGTTGGTCCTTGGAAGGCAGTGCTAGGATCTTGGGATGGACACCCCTGGACGACACCAAAAACAGAGGCTGGGGTGGCATTTTGGTGGTAGTGTTTGCTGGAGGGGAAGGCATGAACAGGCCACCTGCCCATGGGCATCTATCCACATCTCCATCAAGTTGTGGGGACGTGCAGGTTTGGGAAGTGATGACAATGGCACCTTTGCCCAATGTCAGTTGATGGAGGAACTCAAGGTAACATCAAATAAATTATGACCTGAAAATGTTTCTTTCTCCTGAATCCAACCTGAAGTTCCCTTGGCATCCAGCTCATTTCCTTATCACTTGGGGACAGGAGTGGGGGAGGCTTTCACAACAAATGTCATTTATCCCTGTATTTCCAAATCTTCCTTTTCCTTACACACACAAATGCTTTTTAATTTGAGTTGCCAGTGGTAGTGGTAAGGTTGTCTTTTTGGTTTATTTTTTTCTTCCCAGCTTTGGTTTCTCACTTACAGCTCAGAAAACCCTTTTAAGGTCTATTCTCTGTGATAGGCACTTCGCCTCCTATTTAGAGGATCACTCCCACACACTGCATGCATCCACATGCAAACACACAGACATACGATTTTTCTGGGTGAACTGAACTACAAATCTTTTGCTTTAATATAATTTAGGCAGCCTGTGCAAAGCTCTCTGATGTCAGGATTATGGACTAGTCTTCTGAAAAGTGCTGTAGAAAAGTCCAGAGAAACGGATCATGCTTTCTTGCAGGGTTGTACAGGAGAGCAAGTGCTCACAATTCCCAGAGTCTATTCCACGTTGTGTGTCTCCTTAACTTCTGCGGGTCTCAGTCACCCCAAGCCTAAGTCAGGGCCAACATCACCACCTACTACTACTTAGGCAGTATTTGAATGATTATGTTAGACCTACGTTAAGTCTGTTATCATTGCTGTGGTAGCATGTTCTTTCAGAACTGAGTATCAAAACAACCAAGGCCAAAACTCCCCTGGATTGCAGGTGAAGAGATGAAGTTCTTTGCCAAGAACTACTGTCACATCTAACAGCAAAAACAGGGAGATAAAAAACTGTCTCTTGAATGTGAGGTGAATCCTTAGGGAGCTGGGGACAAACTGTTGTATCTTACTCATGAGTGAGATATTGATAGGCAAACTTTTAGTGTTTTTGTTAAAATTCAGGAAAGCCTGCACCAAGTCCTTCAAGATATTGCTCTCTGGATCCTAGCTTCCACTTAGATAAGGTGTGAGCTACTACCTGAAAAAAAGATAGGACAAGTAGCTGTCTGTAAGACCAAGGACCACCAAACCACCCTAGGGCTAGTTCTTCCTCAGTCTGGGACAATGTGACAGAAACAAGTCAAAAAAAAGGGACTGGGAAAGCCAGTAGTTAAAAGAGTGAAAGAGACAAAGGAGGGTTCAATGCATGTTCCCTGACATCTTTTGGTTAACATTACATATGCTAAATAAATGTCATCCCAACTGGGACCTGGACTTCGTTTCCAGCTCATAAAAGTGTTCAGGGAAACTGAATGATAAGAGCCCTATTGCCTTTACATTGCTTCACTGTGCAGGGAAGTCGCTGAGTGCGTATAATACAATGACTTTTGCTCCCAGGAAAACGGATATTGAGGTGGGGAAAGAAAAAAACTGTCCTGTGTTTCTTGTCACATGAAACACTCTTAGGGATTATAACTTTGGTTTCCTTTATTTGCTGGTCTCTCCAGCTCTCCCAGTCTCGGTGGCAGCAACTTGTAAGTGGGTATTTAATCCCAGGGTCCCGCAGATATAATAGTGGCAAGAATATAATAAAGGAGAACAGGGGCCTTCTTAGGATAGTTGAGTCACTGTATTTGCAAAGATAACATCTACACCCACATAGCAAACACAACCTGCCAGTGAACCAGCCATTATAAATAAGCTGCAATAACCAAGTGCAAAGAACAGAAATAACTGAGGTCTATGCCCAATTTATATTGCTATAACTGCAGAAAAGAAAATACAGCATTCCTTAAATACTATTGTTAGAAGATGGTGCTACAGCAGAGGTGAAGTCCTGCTGTTCAAGCTGGGAGAAGGAACAATGCCAGAGGAAAGGGAAGGAAGGAGAGGGGCTATGTATCTGAGATCCTATCTTCTCCGTGGCAAAACTGACTGATTGAGTTTTCCTTATCAGTGTAAGTTATCTTGAGCTGCAAAGGTTCTCTAGAATTGGAACTTCTTGTAGTTCTTGCTGAGCACAGTATTCAAGAGGTGGACATTAAATGGATTAAGAAGTGGGTAATGAACAAATCTCAAAATGCAGTTGTCAAAGAGAAACCATGATAGAGTGCAGGTATTTGCAGCAGGGCTCTACACGGATCAGTAGCCAGCTCTGACACTAGTCAGCATTGTTATGAATGATGTGGAATTAAACATCCCAGCTGATAAAACCTGTGGATAACACAAAATGGAAAATTGTAAGGACAGAACTCTGACACAGAGTCATCTAAGTCACCTAGGTCACTCTGAAGGAGCTTCAGCTGGCTAAGACATTATGTGCATGGTTCTGCAGAACCAAATCTAAGTAGACTTAGGGAGGAATAGGGCTGTAAAACAGGCCTAAAGAATGAGGGGTTTGTATTTCATAAGACAGCAACCAAAAAAGTACCTAGGCAATGACCTGGAAAAGTGGCTAACACAGCTGAGGAAGACAACATCATCTCCCATCGTAGCAGTGGGCAAAACCATCTAGTGGGCCTCTTGCTATATAAATAGACAAAGATGAGTTTTTAGTAGGTGACACTGGTGGAGAGAGTACTCCAGAAAACTGATTCAAGCCTGACATTCATCTTTTAAAAACTATATATTTTTTTTAGAAAAAGTGTATAAATAAAACACTTCCTTTAAATGCCAGGTTTGAAAAGTTGTGCTCATCCGTGCCTAAGAGAGCTACAAGAGACTTCAGTCTTTAAGTGTCTTTTCTGTTAAAATAGCCTATATACGAAAGAGCACTTTAATCACCTGGAGAGAGACTGCACTTTTTCTCTGAAACTTTTGTAATTTGAACACGATGCCAAACACATTAAAGTGACAAGTCAGAGACAGGCTCCTGTCACAAGAGGATGCACATCAAAGCAGGCTATGATGCTGTCGGTTGCTCTGCTCGTTGTCCTCGTAGTAAGAGTTGGCCCCTCACCAGGACACACACTTTAGCCAAAACACAGCCTATGGGGATGGCTGCGGGGCAGCAGCAGGATGGCTTCAGCACAGTGGTTCAGCCCCCTGGGGCAGCTCTGTGGTCATCTCTGGTACGGAGGCAGAGAGACCGGACCCCTACGAATCCCTTTTGAACAATCAGGTATGTGAGCCTCTGACTAGCCTGGGGTTAAGGGGGTTTGCGGATAAAGGAGGAGTTTCCCACTACTATATTTTTCCTTGTGCAATGCCCATCTTTGTTTCCTGACTGATGCTGCAGATCACTGAAGAGGGTCTTTAGCACAGGGAGCGTGCCGAGCCCGGGTGCTGGCTCTCTGTGTTGGTGTTATCGCTCGCTGTCACATTTCGAAAGAGGAAGCGAGTCTGTGCAACGCACACAGAGAACAAAGCCCTCGCCAAGCCGACTGAGAGTTACAACTTGTCAGCACGTCTCTCAGCCTGCCGAGGGCCAAACATGAAACACAAAAAAGGCCTGAAATGAGGGAAAAAGGGAAAATAATAGCACAGTGAGCTCTCAAGCTCAGAAAAGGCTTGCTATAAAACAGCACCTTTGCTCTCTGCTGCTGTCTGTTTCTCTGAGTCCTGGCTACTGATGAAGAGAAGAGATGACTCCCCTTAGCACAGTTATGGTACTGTTGCAGTAATAGGGACCAGAGCCACGTTCAGATCTGGCTTGCACTGCCCTGCTTTCTTCACACACCCCAAAAAGCATTGTTAGCCAAAAAGCATTATTAATAATGATGAAATCTGATGTGGAAAGAGCCTGCAGAGGGTCATTTTTTACTAGATGGACAATAAAGCTCTAGAGGTTAGAAACACCTTTCTGAGACTTGTACTTTACCTTGAATTAGTCAATTAATTTCTCCTATTACTAACATTGAGTAGGAATGGGTTAACAGTTTTTTATATTTGCTTATCTTGCCTTAGCTGTGTTGGTGGGACAAATAATTTTATCATTTCACGGTGTATGTCTGTAATGTTGATTTATACCTAGTAAGATCTTTTTTCAGGAAACTTTCTAGTTTTATTCTTGATAATTGTCTGGTCTAGGTGTATAATTTTCTGTTTCAAACACTTTTGACATGGATAATATGCCATGGCAAGAGAAAGACAATAGTATGGGCAGCACTGTGCAGGCTGAGGTGAAAGACCAACTTTTGTGAAAGGGCACTTCTGCGAAAAAAAAGAGATGCATGTAAACTGACTGAAAACAGGTGACAAACTTCATATGGACTCCATCCTATACTGCCAGTTGTTGATACAATTGGTAGTGTGTGCATCCTTCAGGCTCTCTTGTCTAATTAAAATTAGATGAAGCAGAGCACTGTCAGTAGAAAGTTTCTTGACAAATATTTGTCTTTCTCTCATCATGGCAGTATGCTGCATCTCCTTCTGATGCCCATACTGGTAAGGGATTGTGTTTCCCCCTATTAAGACTCACCCGCTGTTAAGAAAAACATCATCCAGTTCAACATCCTTGCGACAGGCAGGGACCCTCTTCTGCCAAACAAGGTTGTTCAAAGCTCAGTCCAGCCTGACCTTAAACACATGAGTCTTCTGAGTAGACAAAGAGATGCTCCTCCTCTTGCAGGTTATAGAAGTCTTTTGTCCCCAGCTCTTCCCTTTTGCTCTCCTCCATGAGTTCCATAGCACAGGGTCTCAAGTATGAGCTCAAGAGCTCATGTAAGATCACTTGTGAGATCAAGGTGTGGTTTAAAGCCAGGATTTTATCTAACTTTTGATGAGCAAGACAACAAATTCATTAATCCTGAAGGAAAACAGTAAAGACAGTAATGGTTCTTCAGATAGTTCAAGACCACACAGCTATGCTACTTTTACAGAAGCAGAACCCTCATTCGGTCAGTGAGTTACTAGGTAGTGTTGGGTTGAGCTGAGAAGGATTTAAAAAGGCTGATGGAAAGGAGAAACTCAGCAAGGAGACAGACAAGGCAGGATTTGGCCCTGAGCATTTCCATCTTCCTGCATGCGAGAGAAGATGATGGAGAAAAGATTTGCAGGTGCAAGCCACTAATATGTCACAGGCATCCACTACAACCAACACTTTCTTGCTGTGATTTCAGACCACAGCAGCCAAGATCAGAATTGTGGGACTGTCCCCACAGGCTCGCCAGGGAAGGGCTGACTCAACTGAGTGAATGGGGAGGTGCCAAGCCTTTTCCTGATCAAGCTCACCCCTGAGACCCACCTGTCCACAGCACTGCCAAGCAGCACCAGTGGCTGCATTTGTCCTAGGGTGACTTTATGATGCCTGTATCCCCAATCGTCTGTCCTGCTTGTGATGTATATTGAGTTCTGTACCTTTAAAACAGCCTGACCGTGAACGAGGAGAAGAAAAATACGTGAAGTTTTTGTTTTGAAAATACTGCCGGACTCCCACGCATTCCTCTCCTGACTCCGGCGGACAGCGGCGGGACAGAGAGCTCCTGTGCTTTTAGTTAGTTTTTTAGCTAGCTAGCTGAGGCAGAGAAGTTTGTTGGACTGTTTCTTTCCTTTTTCTTGGGATTGTTTAAATCTGTCCTGGACTGAAGAAAAAAACCCAGAGGAGCACCGAGGCCTTGCACCTGCGGCCCCTTTCCCCCCCCCACCCTGGGCCTGGACCTCCAGACGGACTGGGATTGGTGAAGACTGAGTGAGCAAAGACTTTATCAGTCGGAGCGGAGCAAGAGCGGCAAGAAGTTTTATTGTTCATTTTATTTGTCTTATTATTCATTCCCTGTGCTTCTAGATATTTTGTTTATTAAATAAATAGTTCTTTCCACTTTTTCTCTGAGGAAGTTATTTTCCCGGACTGGCAGGGGGAAGGGGTGGTTTGAGTTGGCTTTCCAGAGGAAACCCCCTTCGGAGGTTTCCTCCCAAATTTGCCCCAAACTAAGACACATTAAACTGCTTCTGCAGCAGGAGGCTGTTTATGAACTAATTCTTTACTGCTGGCATAGCACCCAGCTCGTTTGCACCTTTCTTAAAGGTTAACCTCATTTCCTTCTATTAGTTGGTTTTAGCGAATGCCATTCGGCGCTGCAGTTAAAGAGCTCTATCAGTGGATGGAAATGACACTGGCATTTAAAGCCAGTCAGAGTTGAGAGCTGGGGGGGTGGGAAGGTGGGTGGAAGAAATAATCTTCAATAAAATGTTTATAGCGAGATGCTAACTGACATCAAAGAAAGCAGCCTTGCTTTCCCCAAGACGAGAAATCTTTGGCTCAGTGTGCTCAGTGGGATGGGTCTCCCCTGAGTTTGAAACCAGCCCAGACACAGGGGAAAAAGGTGACTAGAGGATTCCAGAAAGGACTCTGGACATCCCACCTCTATGGATAACCCCTTTTTGGGTCCAGCCAGCCTTGCTTAGTGACAAGTGTGTGCTGAATCTTACTGTCATTGAAGGAAGTTCTTCTGAGTGTGTTGATTATAAATGCTATTGCAAGCCCTGCCTGGCATTTCAGGCCATCCTGTCTGATCCCTGAAATTTTACTGCATTCCTTCACTGCTCTGCAGTGCTGTTTTAAAATCTGGGGTGAGACCTGCAGGAAAGTCTTCTACTCAGAGGAAGGATGAGTTTTGCCTAGGCAGGAAATTTCACAGGGCGTTTGTTTTCTTTTCCTTGCTGCAACAGAACGGTGAAAGGAGTGTAAGCAAACAGGCTGAAGCAGGGAAATACATGCAGGCTACCAAACCCTGGCACAGAAAAGGTGTGATGGGCATCATCCAGGCTCTTGGAGAGAGCTGTCCTCACCAGATCTCTCCTGGCATAGGTGTAAGACATTGTTCTCCATCAGGGAGAATCTGCAGTACACAGCAGTGGCAGGGACATCTGAGCAGTGTTTCAGCAAATCTAGAGTCTGATCCAAAGCCTGCAAGGCTCTGTGGCACTCTTTTTCATTAACTTCAATAAGCTACAGCTCTAACCCTGAATCCCCGATGTTTATTTCAAGCACTGGTGTAACATCCCTAGAATATAATGTTCCTCCTCAGCCGCACCTTAGGGTAACAGTCTAAATGAATATGTGGATAAATCAAGCCAGATCCTGCTGGGTGGCATCCTGAAACAGACCCATTCATTTCCTGGGTCATTTGTCGAACTGGCCAAAGTATTTCGAAGGAACAGGTGTCTAGCCCAACCTGTGGTTTTGTAACAGGCAAAGCATTCCCCTGGAAGAGATTAATTTCAATGAGATTTTTGCCAGGGGACTTTTTTTTTTTTAATTAATGCATTGAGTTCTCTTTTCAGGAGGTAAAAAATCTATCATTTTAATGGGATCTTTTTGATTTAATTTTGTTTCAAGTCGGTATTGTATTAAACCACTAGCTTCCATTCTGAGTTAGACCAAAGGTTTCTCTAGTCCAGCATCCTCTGTTCCAACAGTGCCCATTAGAAACAGTAAAAACAAGGCTTTTATGAAGAGTGATCCTCCCCCTAATACCCTGTGGCTTCCAGCAGACAGAGGTTTAGTGACTAACATAGATTTTGCATCTGGATATTCATGTTTTATAGCACTGAGTGGACATCACCACCACTAATCTGTCTCATTCACCTTGGAGCTAATTTATGACTTTTGCATTCAGCAACATGACAAAAGTGTCTTTTATTCATTCATATAATGTGTGAAAATATACTTTCTTTTGTCTGGCTGAAAACCACAGCCATTGTGCTTTATATATTTTATGTTTTGAGGTTATTAAGACAAAGGCTTTTTATTCCTCTGAGACAATACCCTGTAACATTTCACAACTGAAGAATTTCCATTTCACAAGAACTTTGGCCTCTCCAGTTCAAAGTGGAAGTACATTTTTCGAGACATCAGTATTTCTTATAGAAAAAAAATCCCATTTTTCATCCAGTTTCAGTCATTTCATTATATCAGTGTAATTGAGGGTGACAACAGCAAAAATAATAATAGCAAAAAAACCCTCAAAAAACAACCAAACAAAAAACTACCAACAATAACAAAAAACCTACTTAGGCACCATGGGAAGAACTGGCAAAAATGCATTAAAGTTTCATAATAGCAGCTTCTTCCTGCCAGCTGGGCTAGGAGAGTCATAAGGACAGGTTGGGAGGATCAGATACCCCAGCCTAATCACATTGGCACCACGTCATGTGCCAATGTGATTCGGCTTATTATTGACCTTATTGTTCAGCTGCCCATATGCAGGTGTATTCTATAGAGAAGCAGAGTCCAATCCTCACCTTCATTTTTATGAAAAAAATCTTCCAAATGGGACTTCCACCTAGATAGAGTGGAACTGGTTTAACAAAAGTTACGCTGCCTTGTGGGGAAAAAAAGTCACTGGTAGGGTGTCCTAGCAGTCAGTGGGATGCCTGAAGGATTAACTGGGTGTATCCTACTGGGGTTCAGATCTTGTACTATTCACCTGCAACTGGCCACATGCACTGCATGCCCAGCTCCACTGCTCACATCCATAAGCAAATCCTTACAGGATTTCAGGTCTTGCTCCATAAAGCAGGGTGAAATTATTTTCCCCCCAATCTTCTTATTTTTCTGCTTACAGTTACAGTCAAGACTATCTCTTTACAAGCTCATAAACATGGCCTGGCAAACTCCACTTTTGATTTTAACTAAGGATTCCAGGTACAACATCAAACAAATAATGCACAAAACTTCTGTGTGAAATACAGCTTCATAACTGAAGTAAACATTAGGCTAAGAGCTGTATGAAGTAGGAAAGGTGTTATTGACACCTCTGAGATGTGCTGCTTGGATTTCTTTATTATTATTGTTTTCTTTTGCCTTTTCTTCATTTTCTTTGTTTGTAGATGAGGGGATGGAGAGGAAAAAAAGCCAGCAAGTTTATTAAAGCAATGGAGAAGGGAGTTGAGGCATTTTGTGGAGATCTTTAATGACATTCTGTATAATTTGAAAGTGGGGAGAAAAGGGGGGTGAGAAAAAGGGAATTAGCAAAAAAACTGGTAAAAGAAAAGTGGAATGTGGAGAGAAGTGTGTGGATGAATTTTAATGCAATCAGAAAGATGTAATAATGGTAATAAAGGAATATATTCAGACGTCAAGAGAGGGAGAAGGGAACAGGACCCGCGACACCGGAATTTAAATTAGATATAGGCGTATAATTCTCTTTTCTTCCCCCCTCCTTTCTTCAAATGAAGAAAATGGAATTTTTAAGCACAGCAAAGGAGGGATTAACAATTGGCAGGTTTTCAGCCCTTTGTCTTTTAGCGAATCCCATTTAATCACCGTCTTTAATATTAAGAAGGCTGTGGCCGTGCGGGGCTGTCTCAGACTTGGGGGAAAAGGGATGACATACAGAGGAAAAGAGAGATAACACTTAGGTTCAGGCAATTGTGAGAAAGTGTTTCAATTACCTCCACTGAAGTCTTTAAAAACTGAAGTTTAATTTGATCTGAAATGTCGTCCCAGCTCCTGCAAGAGAAAATATGTCTTTCCCACCCCCCTTCCTGCCCATGCCTATGCTGTTTCAATAATCCTCGGTGCTCAAGGCTGGAGTGCTACCACAGATTAATGTCTTGGCCTTCTAGGCTTCTGGAAAAGGTTTCAAATCTTCGACAGGTCACCAGTGAGATGAGTTTAGGAACTGAAACTTATTTTCCTGACATACCAGTCTTGACACCACTGACCCTGCAGAGTTTGTCAAGAAGCTTCTAAGCTTTGCTCTGAATGAGTGTGAAAAACAAATGGCCCTTTAGGCTAAGCCTCAACCTTGTGTGGCCACAGAGTGAAAAGGGGATGTTACACATAGAAATTAAGATCTGTTAAATTCCCCAGAACGAAAGGCAATAGAAGGTGTATTCAAATCCAAGCTGCCTCTGAAAGATGAGTGCAAAAGTGTAAATCAGTGTTCATTTGAAGTGTCATTTGATAGTACAAGACAGTCTTCTCCTTCATCTCCTTCTTCTNAATTCCCTCAATTGCAGAGCACTGAATTCTAAGAGACTATCTGGGGCAATCAACAAAATTTCCCGTTCTTTTACTCTTCCCTAGACATCCACAGCTGGCTATTGCCAGAGACAGCAAACAGAGTCAGACAGACCCTCTGTCTCTTGTTCAGCTGTTCTTTCATTCTGTTTACAGGATCCATGTCCAAGTCAAGGCTCAGACTGCAGCCAAGCAATTAAGTAAGAGAAATCCTTCAAACTAAGTTTTTGACATGCAACAGTGGAGAGCAATGCACCTGTGGGATGAAGCTTCCTTCTTTGCTTGGGAGAATTATGCTTCCACACCTGGGCTTATATTCATTTGCACTTGTCCCCATGACATAGCTGTTCATATTAGCTGTTATTCTCTCTAGCCCGGGTGTCTCAAAGCCTCTGTCTCCAGCAGTTGGAGACCAGCAGCTGTGCAATCATATCTGCTAACATATGGGATATAAAGATCTCTTAAATAGAACCAAACCAGGGGGGGAGGGGAGAGATCAGTGCAAAGAGATCAGCCCTGCTAAGATGTGATTAGGGATGCCCCACAACACCTAACTGCAAGGAAGAGGTGAATTCAGCAAACATTTTAAAGCCTGTAGCAGAATTAGCCCCTTGAGGGTCTTGTTTGATATGGGGACGAGGAAGGAAAAGGGGCCAAATAGGAGCTGCAGGTGGAAGGAGGGTTTGTTTGCTACTATTTGTGGCTAGGTAGCTTTATGTTTCTGTTATTTGGGCTTTTGAATCTTGTTGGATTTTCCCCCCTCCTAATCTTTGAAACACCAAAAAACCTTTTCCAGCAAGGCACCACGGAGAAGATAATTAGCTAATTCACAATTAGCTACAACAGAATTCATAATCACTTCCCCTGTGGAAAGGGTGGTAATCATCATCACGAAACTGTAGGACTGCTGTGAACATGGCAATAGGAGTGTGAAATGCCCTGCTTTTAGCCTATTGATCACCTGACTAGCACAGGTTAAGGGGAGTGGTGGGGCGCTCTGGCTGAAGAGAATAACAGGTTTGAGCTTGCAGGTTTGAGTTCAGAGCTCAAACCAAACTTTCATAATGTTCAGGGCATCTGCAGCTCACCTTTCCTGTCTCAAGTTCCTTCTTTCTTCTTTGACCTACAGAGGATTCCTTGTTCATGACTGTCTGAAAGAAACACAGGCTTATAGCTCTTTTTCACCACTATGACTTTGGCATATGCCTGATCCCACCTCTTGGAGTTGGGAGTTCTGCTGGATGAAAGCCTGGGCACGAGTCAGCAATGGGCTCTTGCAGCCCAGAAACCAGCCCTGTCCTGGTCTGCATCAAAAGAAAGTTAAGGCAGGTGGTTCTGCCCCTCTGTTTTTGTGGTTTTGAGACTGCTACATCCAGCTATGGGGCCCCTGCCATAAGAAGGGTGTGGATCTGTTATAGTGTATCCAGAGGAGGCCACACAGTTTATCCAGAGATAATCAGGTGCTGGAGCACCTCTGCTATGAAGNTTCTGGAAATCCATCAAACTGGACTGAGATAATATTTGTGGATTCACAGGAGGAAGGAGCCTAAACAGTCACGCAAATTCATGTGAAGTTTGGTCATAGCACAGCTGAACATATCCGCTCTTCCATGCTGGGTCTCTTTAGGTCCTTTCTCCCAAGATCATTTCCAGGGTTGTTTCTGGGAAATGGGAACTGTAAGAACAGGCTGCTAATAGCTAGGGAAAGAGGTCTGATTTTTACCTTTTTTCCATGATTGAAAGGTTGATTTGGACTCACATATTCTTCCTGCTGTGGCAAGATTGTGAAAAGAAAGTGTGTGTTTAGGCTGTAGGTTGAGTTCAGAAAGACCAGATTTTGACTCCCAAGTCTTTTCCTAAAAAGCATGGCCTCAAGAACATTTCTCAAAAATAGTCCAGTTGTGTGTTTCAGATAAAGACTAAGAATTATGAGCTGTACGGCACAGTTCGGAGGCAGAGGATTTATGTTTGGCCCAGCGTGGTGTTTTAGACTTTTCTCACCAACAGCTTTCCTAAGCAAGGGCTACAAATAAAATGGATCTTTTCAAGTTGTTTTCCCAGCTCAATATCAAACACCATAAAACCTGTCATTTAAGATCTGCACAGGGAATAGCATCTCTTGGTGTTGGACAGTTGTGACGGTGCTGTTCAGCAAGTCAGAACTACAGATATTTGTCTTGGGGTTATAATATTCACAGCTGTACAAGAACAGTCTGCTGTTAGCATCGTTTAGGGTATGTCTTTGTGGCAGGGTTTGCTTGGCCCATGGCCAAAGTTTGGTCCATACCCTATGTGCACAGAGGAAACCTGAGTGTATTTTCATCTGAACTGCCCAGATGAGGCTCTTGGTTTGTGGTTGGGTTTCATTTCAGTGCTGGTGCACTGCAGGTATTGCTACAGCAGCATAGACCAGCCAAACCCAAACCACACCCACTCTCCTGCTCCAAACAGTCTTATCAATCTCCTTCCATTTTTCATCATGGCTCTGCACTTTTTCCATCCTGCTCATACACTTGCTCTCCTAGACAATACCTGAATGTGGTTTACAGCTGCTGCACATCAAGGACCTCTTCCAGTTCCCTGTATAGCAGGTCTTTTCATAGGAAGGTAGAACTGTAATATAGACTAGGACAATGAAAGAAGAGAATAGGCCCAGTCATGTTGAATTAAAAAACATAATCTTAGACATTGGGTTCAACGTCTGGCAACAAGTTAATTTTCTTTCCAGTTTCTCACAGAGCCAACAACACCTCTGTGTTCTCTTGGACAGGAGATCACTGATCACTGTGCCACTGTCTTTAGGAATCACACTACTGCAGGACATGAAAATCTTTCCCTGTAAGATAACTGAAGATTAACTCCAAGAGTCACAGTCATTGTACTTTACAAAAGAAGGCTTACATTGAGGACTAAACCCTGCCTTCAGTTACCCCCGCAGTCTTCCATGAAAAGAAGGTGAGAAAGCTCCAGCCACTTAAATCTGATAGAAACCATAGTAGGGTTCAGCCACAAATCTGACTTCCAACCTGCCAGGTGTATTTCATTATTTCTGCCAGGGCTACCTGTGCTCCTGGAGTGTGGCAAATCTCATCAATGCCCGGTTTTGCCAGTTGCAAATACCAATTAATCCTTGTGCAGGTGGGGAAACTGAGGCTGCCTTTTTCACTAGGTAATTTATGCAGCCCATATTTCCACTGAGACTGCTGTCCTTGGCAGAAATATAAGTATTTAATAACAGTAACTGCACAGTCATCTATCTCTTTGGTACGAGGCATAACAAACTATTCTAAGAGAAATGTGGTTTTACTTTCATAGTTTCCAAATCATGGCTTAAGATGAGACTCATGAGTCTCGAAAACCAGTCTGAAATGTACAGAAAAGAGCTTCAGCCGAGCTCCAGAATATCCTCATGGGTCCACTCTTCTGTAACTGAATCAGGAATGATTTCTACTCTTTCCCAAAGCAAGATCTAGGTTCTATCTATCGAAAATAGTTTGTGGCACGGTCAGAATAAGCAGAAGGAAGAAGTTCCTAACTCAGTGCGTGCTTAAGCTGCAGAATGTCTCACTGCAGGATGTGCTAGATGCTCACAAGCACACATGGGTTCAAAAGTCCACTGAACAAGTACATCAAGGAAAGACACTTCAGAAACTACTACATATGAAAAAAAAACCCCAAAACAAACAAACAAACAAACAAACCAAACCAAACCAAACCAAACCAAAAACAAAACAAAACAAAACAAAACAAAACAAACAAAAAATAAAAATAAAAAAAAAAAATTTAAAAAAAATAAAAAAATAATAATTAAAAAAA
>VYXD01003724.1:382811-415665 GCA_013397195.1 Hylia prasina
CACACAGTTTATCCAGAGATAATCAGGTGCTGGAGCACCTCTGCTATGAAGATATCCTGAGAGAATTGGGATTGTTCAGCCTGGAGAGGAGAAGGCTTCAGGCAGACCTGATTGGGGTCTTTAAATTCTTTAGGATGCTTATGAGAGGTGCGGACAGACTTCTGAATATAGCCAGTAGCAATAGGATAAGGGCTCCTGCTTTTCAAACAAAAGACAGCAGCTTCACTCTAGATACAAGGAATGCCTTTTTTACTAAGAAGCTGGTGAAACACTGACAGGCTGCCCAGAGTGGTTATAGGATTCTCATTCCTGGAAATTTTTAGGATCCTGTTGGACAAGGCTCTGAGCAACCTTGCTCTAGTTGAGGATGTCCCTGCTCACTGTCAGGGGCTTCGACCAAATGACCTTTTTACGTGTCTCCCAACCCAAACCATTCTGATTCTCTGCATGTGGGGAAAACCCTCAATGCTATCTCTTCTTCCTTCTCTGCCAAGGACGAATCAGGAGAGTGGGCAAGGAAGATCAACTCTGCTTCTTTCATTCTCCCTGGTAAATGTGCAACTTGGTACTATGCACTAGCTTTTCTTCTTACCCATACCTGCATAGAAAACTTCTCTAGGCTGTTTTGTTGTGGTGTGGTGACAAGGAGATGAGCTTAAAGGCCTTCCCAGTGCCAGGACCAAGGCACTGCAGCTGCACTCCCTCTGTGTGTACAAGCACATTTGGGAAGGAGGAGAATAGCAGCAGGGACAAATAATTATTAGCTATATAAATTAGCCTGGGACACATAGATGGTAAATCTGTCCCTCTTTATTTCCAGGGCCTCAGAAGCCATGTTCTAGATGGTAAAGCCAGTTTGCGCTTTCCTGATACAAGGATTCAACCTCTTTGTTTTGCATGAGGAATACAAGAACACCAGTGTATTAATATACTCTTATCTAAATGTACCCCCACGCACACACATACATTAGCAAGAGCTATCTGGATAAACACAATCCTGTGCCATGGCTCCCTGCGAGTGACCCTAATTTTCCCCAGTCCCTCCACAATTGCTGTGATTCTTGTTCTTGTCCTCTTGCTCCACAGAGGGTCAAACATCCTGCATCTCATTGTCCCTTCTGTCTCTTTAATTAGTGCCCCTCCTCCCCCTTCCCCTCCTCACTCCAGTGTTCCCCCTTCCCATCTCTCTCAGCACTTGGTTTGCAGTGCTGTATTATTTCACCTTTCCCATGTGCCACCTCCTTCGCCCGGGCCCATCTGACACCTCTGCCTTATGCTCATCCTGGAAACATAACATTTAAATACAAATAGAACAGAGAATAATTTAACCCCTATTTGCACTGGGGAAGGTGCCAAGGCTGCATATATACACTGCTGGGATCTCTGTAGATGCTGTATATTTTTCTGACAACTTGCGTTTCTTCACCACAGTGCCTTTCAGCCACCTTTTCCTGACAGGCACAAGCTTCCATTCCTGGAAGAGTAGTCAAGAAGAGGGAAGCCTGTTGTGATTTGTTTATGGCAAAATGTGGCAGACCTGAGACGAACTTAATTTTCAGTATTATCAGAATTCACCAGCAAAAACCTCCTTGGCTCTCCTGGGTGCCACCACACACAGAAATATCCACCTTGATTGGATATTTCCATGGCAAAGCAGGCATAATGGACTCAGCTCATAGAAAAAACACTGATAATAGGGTATATAATAATGAAGGAGGCCAAAAACATGAGGAGAAGAGTCTCACAGGGACACCATATTCAGTTGCGATTTTGCAGGGCAGTGTCACTGCTCATAGTGGTGCTGGTTTTGGGGCTGTTGCTGCTGCAAGGTTAGAGGGGAGTCCTCAGATGAGACAGAAACTGAAATTGTGACTTGAGAGAATGTGATAGAAATCTGCACAGGTTTTTCCTCACAAAAGCAAAGGGAAGACACTCAGATATGAATCAATACTTGCACAGCCATGTGTGGCCTTAAGGAGGCTGCATGGAATAGGCTTCTTTCATCACACCTGTTCTTAGACATGCTGAGTAAACTCACAGTCTTCATTCTCCTCATAGGGAGGAGATGGAGGATGCTCCTCCTGAGTGCCCATCTCCTTTGAGCAAGACTGTGTGGTACTGCAAGGTACAACCAGCTCTCCATGGCCACAAGCCAGTTTAAATTGGAACACAAAGTCATGTCCACATCTTATGCTGGACATCCCAGATCATGGGCTCATGCCTGGCTTCTTTTCATCTTTCTTTTCTGCTCTGGACAGTCATATTTCTGTTCTCCTTGACTGTGTGTTCACTTTGGTCTGTGACCCAGGTTTTAGGAACCCTGGTCTGAAAGTTTTTTGCCCCAAAGTCCCACAGTCTGAAATAGCATTCAGCATTGAGCCTGGCAATGGAGGAGACAGGGGACTGAGTCTGCCCAGTGCTCTGAAATTCAGGTATGGATCCTGAGACACATGTAGTTGGGACAATGTCTCACTGAAATGGAAGGAAGCATGTAACTCAGGATGGTTACATGGGTGGACTGTTGTTGGTAGAGATGGACCCTAGTGACAGGCAGAGCTTAGGGACGGCATCATCTAAGACTGCTCCAGTCTTACGTGCAGCCTAAAACTCAGATTTTTGTAGTATGTAGTGCCCTCAAATCTCACTAGAGGACTCTGGAAATGTCTGGTGAGGAGCACCAGGGGTGTGCACACGTGCTTAAGACGCACCTTGAGGATATCAGCACATCCCCTCTTCATTTTATTCTTGCAAACTCGTGGCCTTTTTTAGACATATTTACAAAATCAGATGTAGTTGTCTTGGTGCATTGCATGTCAGTTTTTTCTCTGGGATGTGGAAGAATAGTGTCTGATTATGATCAGGGTGTAAGAGGCTCATAAAGGACCATTAGAGGATAAACTCATTAACTGAGTTTGCGCTGGAACATGTTGAACGGTCCTTCTGCTGGACTCTTCCCTCTCTTTTTGTACTCGGGATATGTGAAAAGTGTTCTTAAAACACAGTGTTGGGTTACCTGAAAGAGCTGGGATGTGAGAGGCAAATGCAGCACTTTGTTACAGAAACTACTGAAAGTAAAAAAAACTTGTTCAATTGACTCATTTTTTATCAGTCTAGTGTGTGGTTGTGTAGAGTTCTGAGATGGCAGATATAACAAATTATTCCCCTGACTACACAGGGTGCTGTTTTACAGGAGGGAGACAGGTTGATGATTTGGAGATGGGGTTGGAGATGGCAGAGCAGTGGGTGTCCATGTGATCCCCTTCACGCCATCTCCCCTGGACCAGCAGTTCCTGGGAAAGGTGATCCTCCCCTTTGACAGAGTCTGCTCCTGATGTTCTGATGACCATCTCATGGGCAGCTCACCAAAGCACCACATCATCTGCCAGCCAGTACAGTCCCAGTGTACCATAAAGATGGAGGGTGGGGGGATGTAAAAATAATAATTTGAGCAGTTCCTAAAACACCTGGTTTTAGCTTTGCATAAACTAGACCAGACAAGGCAGTTTCAGGCCAGTTCCACACTAGACAGTTTTGCTGACAGAGGAGGGATGTGATTTTTTTTAAAATTACACATTTATATTAGCAAAAAGCCTGGTGAAAACAGTTACACAGCCATAGGAGTGCTTTTGCTGATGCAGCTTATTTGAAACGGGAAACTGTGTAAAGTGCAACACTCTTCTGTTGTGCTGGAAGTATTTAACAGATAAAAAGTTCTAGGCAAAACCTTTTGCCAATCATGTTCCTAGTTTTTTACAGCTGATCTGCCCCCTTCCTAAAATATCTTGCAGGAAGCTGGTCCCATTTGCCAGGTGGGTTTTCTTCCAGTATCTGGGAAACCTTTGGACTTTGGACTGGACTTGTTTCCAAAGGCCCGGTCATGCCCTAGACTGAAAGATATCCCCCAGAGCACCCGGTGGATTTCAGCAGCTGCTTATCTAAGGCTTGTACCTCACATCTTGGAGTCTCTTTTGAAGAACACTGTGGCCATTGGGAAAACAAGCCTTTCACATGTCTGAATCACCTTCTTGTGAGGTGGGGACAACCCACAAGCTGCTTGGTGTTAGGTGGGGCTTTGTGCACCACTACAATCTGAACTTTTTGTTGCCAGCAAAGACCTAAAACACCTCTCTGCATAATCGATTCCAACATAAAGTAAGACTATTTCTTGCTTTAACAGGTCTGTAAGAAGGCTCTTTCTGTTTTTCTCACCTCTCAGAAGTGTACCTGTATCTCCCTAAACCTATTTTTCCTAACAGCTCAGCAGCCTAGCTGAAGGCAACATAATTCCTGCTTTTCTGTGGGCAGAAAAGCACTTTCTGTTGTTGTGGATAACTTCACTGCAGGGTTGAAAGCTCCTAATATCCTCATTCAATAGCCACTGCATGAAAAATTATTCACATCCGAGGCTGTAAAGTAATTTGCCAATGTGCAGGTGCATCTTGGAGAGGGGAATTTTGATCAAACACTGGTTGAAGCAGAACAGATTGCCTACACCAGTGATTTCTCAGTGAACAAAAGTGACATGAATTGCCCAACTAGTCAGCCATGAAAGGGTTATTGCAAACCAGAGTTTTGTTCAGCTTCAGGTTAACCTGTACGCTAAAAAAATAAATTAAATTTTTAAAAAAATTTAGATATTTACATATATTTATTCAAATTAGTTATGTCTGCTCTGTAACACGCTCTGAAAAAACCCTCTTGGTTCACACATTTACATAGTGTTTAATGAATCATAAATAAGACATTTATGAATCGTGTGCAAATGGCCTGTTTACATACACAATGTAAACTCTGTAATTTTCTTTTTTTCTGGGTGTAATGGCAGTAGTCTTTGAACAGAAGCCTGATCAAGAGGCGTCACTCAGCCCCCTCTGATATCCTTTTGACAATCATTTGTTTTCACCAATATTTGCTGGAGGTTTCTCATGAAGATTACCAAACTTGGTTTAAGTCCAAATAAAGCATAAATCATAGAATCGTTTGGGTTGGAAAGGACCCTGAAGATCTTCTAGTTCCAATTCCTGCTCTGGACTCACTCCCACAGGTCCCGGTCCTTCCCGTGCTGGGACCCCAGAGCTGGATGCAGAGCTCCAGGTGGTTGTCACCAGAGCAGAGCAGAGGGGCAAAATCCCCTCCCCACCCTGCTGTCCACGGGGCTCTGGGTGCAGCCCAGGACACGTTTGGCTCTCTGGGCTGTGAGTGCACAGTGGTGGGTCACATTGAGCATCCCTGTACAGAATACAGAATTATCCACTAGCAGAAAACGTCCTGCTTTGGCATGAAATACCACCTGCCTGAGCCATCTCAGATATTAGCAATCATATAAGTTAACTTTATGTATCAAAAAACAATTTAAGTTTCAAAAACTTTGGGTTTATTTCAAATGAACTTTATAAATATATTATAAATCTCATCCAAACTTGTAGATACATGTCTCTGAGTGGGCATGGATGACAAATCTCCAGTTTACAGGCTGTGACTTCCATTATATCCTGATTTTAAAAAGCTTATGTTAAACATTTTTTTCCTGCAACTTATTTAGTATCTCTAGGGCTACTAACTTACGTTATTTTTCATTCAGATTTGGTTCCAATATACTATATTTATCACATTCCTCTTGGATTGCAGTCCGAGCAGAGTTGTCATTTCAGTTACTGCAAACTGATGGCAAAAACTGATCAAAAGCAGCTGATTTAGAAGACTTTGGTGTCTAGGTGTTAAGAGGCAGATAAAGATTTCATATATAACCAAGCCACTTTTGTTTGTTGTTTGGTTGTTTGGTTTTTCCAAAATTTGCTGGATTATTTTCAAGTACTCATGTGAAGTCAGAGGCTGTTAAGGTTTTTTGAGCCAGCCACCTGAAAATGCTAGCAGCTTCTGAGATGTGTCACCTCAGTGAAGTCACCATTTGTGTTGCATGTGATACTGAGCTGTCTTGGCTTTTGCATTCCTCCTGAAATATGGTAAGCATCTCTTTATTTTGTTCCAGAAGACAGAAAACTCTTTGTGGGCATGCTCAATAAGCAGCAGTCAGAAGACGACGTGCGCAGGCTATTCGAGGCATTTGGCAACATTGAGGAGTGCACAATCCTTCGGGGGCCCGATGGCAACAGCAAAGGTAAGGGATGGCTTGTGTTGACCTAGACCCTGGTCCTCATGTATATATCATTTTCTGGTGTAACAAAAGTATCATGCAGCCCCCGAACAGCGAACAGCGCCTCTTACTCTAGGAGGGGTCACATTTTTACTCTGCTGGTGACTCTCTGTTAGTGCATGAGATGAAAAAGATGATCGCACTGTAAAACACATCTCCAATGGGCTGTGTGTCACTACATGCAAGCTGATGCCTCCCCTCTGAACAGGGCTTTTACATCCACTCAAGGTGTGCTCTCCCCACCCCGTTGAACAGGATGACTCTTTCTTTAAAAAATGCCAGTATTGGTACTTTACATCTTGATTCACTGGCTCCATCATGGCCTCTGTTTCTCTCTCATCCACCAGCCCCAGGTCTTTCCCTGGTCCCAAAGACCAGGACTACACCGGGTCTTTGCATGGACTTATACCACCAGTGATTGCAGCAGCAAGGGTACAGGTGCCGGTTTAAATACTACACTCACTACACATTTACTGTTTGAAACATGCAAATACCTCCTTGTAAAACAAAGTGCCTTTCCTCCTTCTGCCACTCTTTTTTTACCTGGATAGCACAAAAGACCTTCTGCTATAGCCCAGGCATGAGAATGAGGCTTCTCTCTTGTGAAGGAAGGTCATATTTTTCCCCCATAAGTCTCTAGACAAAGTAACTTCAATCTGACTAGGAAACCCTCTCCTCCTGGCAATATAATGTGTCCATTAAATATTGATCTTCATATAATAGAGCATAAACTGTGTTGGCATGTGCAACACCAAAGAGGCCAGTCTTGCCTCTTCAAGACACAGTTCTTATCTCACTGATAAGATGACAAGTGACATCATCAACCAGCACATTTTTGCAACAGGGAGGCAAAAAAAAACAAATCACAGTGATGCACTGGAGAAAGATATTGTTATTCCATAAAATGACTGATGGTCAAAAAAAATACTTTACACCAGCCTCATAGCTGTTCAATACACAACAGCACAGCTCAGCCTTCCTGATATAATTGGCTGAAAATAAGCTGTGGGCACTTTTTTTCAGTTTTGTGGTTATTTTATTTCCACAACACCCAAAGACAGGGGCTGGCCCATATGCAAATAGGAGGATAGGATGTCCCAGAGAAGCTCCACCCATCAAAACAGCAGACCATTAAGCATGTCATTCCACTGAACAAATCAGTAAATTAGGAAAAAGGAAAAAAAAAGTCTGTCTGCTTCCACCTGGAATGAAATCTAATGACAAAGGAGTTAAACAGAGTAGTAGTAAAGGCAATAAAGTCTGAGTTCTGTAAGAAACAAATTCCAGAGGAGATCCAACCCACAGACTTGTCTTCATACTTGCTCTATGTTTTTTTTTCCTCCTAAAACAATTTCATTATAAGACAGAATCTGAGTGGCAGCTCCATATTGCTAACCAGTTTAATTATTAGTGCTAGCAGGCTGCAGTCTCAGGCTGACGTTTCACTGAGCTGTTCAGGATCAATACTGAGCCTTGACGGAGTTAATATTACCAGCTTCCATTTGCTGGTGCTATTTACTGAGAATGTGAAGCTCCTAATTTACACGCACATGGTTTTGTGCATGCACACATGCACACAGAGCAGTCAATCCAATGGAAAACTTAAGGCTAGTGACCTTATCTTAGGAGACAGTCAGGCAAGCCACAACCCCCACAAAGTTATTCCCAGTCTGTAATGTTTTCCATCTGCTAGAAACCAATATGTGACACACGTTGCTTGTGAGCTACTTATTTTGGGTAAAACCCATAAGGCTTAAATTCTATGTAAATTGAGATTTAAGTAGATTGTCTAAATTCCAGATAGCAGTCAGATCACATGCACTTAAATACTACCCAGCCCACCAGGCATCCCTGTGGTGAGCCTCTACACCCTTCAGGTAGTTCAGTGCAAGCAGAAACTGGGTTGTAGCTCCCCAGTTTAATCCCATCACAGTCCAGGCATAGCCAAAAAGCTGCCTAAGCCTTTCCTGAAGTTGTGGGTGCTCTCCTGAGCCATGGGGCACAGCCTTCAGGCCTGCAGAAATACCTCCTGCATAACTCACAGTGCTAGGAACAGTGGCTGGAGTAGGGAAGCAAGAGGCAGAAGAGCTGAGACTAAAGAATTTCTCACCCTGAAAGGGAATGAAGCACCTGTCTTTCCTGGGAGAGGGTGGAATGATTCTGCACCACTCCAGGTAAAGCTCATCAGGGTTCAGGCAGGAGTGCAGGAGTTCTCAGGTGAGGGACCTGAAGTGGATCCAGAAGAACCCACAGAGTCTTCACTGCTGCTGCTCTCTGTGCAGCTATTCTTTTTCCCTTTTTAATTTTTTCCCATTCAGCAGTCTGCCTCAGAATGTAAAAATTTCCAACAGCACTCCCCAAAAGAAGAGCCTTACCACCCTCTGCAACTACAATCCTAGGGCCTGATTCTACAGTCTCTTCCAAGCTAGCAAAACAGTCAGGGCAGCCCTTCCAGCTCTAGTCTTGAAGCAAAGGAAGCACATGTATCTCTGTGTGTGTCAAAATCCCTTCATGCTCCAGAGTTGCTCCTGTCAAAAGGACACCATTGTTCTGAGAAGAGTGACACGACTCACATCCTCAGCTCACCAGCTCCTGAAGGCAGTTGTGGCAACAATCGGAAGGAAGATTATGTGCACTTTTGGTGCTGTGTACAGATACCATCCGATTGAATGCACAAACAAAAAGGACAAAATGTTGGGATCTCTGCTATTGCCTTGCTATTTACACCAGTAAAAGCTGAGTTTTCACTCATCATGCTACCTGAAAACCTACTGGAAGCTGTTAATATAAAACAGTAGGAAGGATCCCATTAGCATCCTGGGCATTAAATAAGATAAATACCTGCTGCTCCCTTTATTCCCACCTTTATCCAGCTCCACTGATCCATCAGGACCCTCAGCACAGGGGCGAATGTCACCCGACAAGAGTGAAATCTTTGACATGACAGCAGCACCACAGCCAAAAATCCTGCTCTAAATGAAACTGGTGACTGGAACTGGAAAGCTTTTGTATATTTGCTAATCAGCATCTTCTTTTTAGAGGCAGAAAGTACAAAAGAATCTCTGTAAATAATTAAACACCCTAATTCTGGATTATCTCTGATTAATGAGGAGGAAGACGCAGTATCTCAGGAGCCTGGGAATGCTGGGCTGGGATTATGTAATACTTGATCCCTATTGTTTCCAACTGAAGTTTATCTATCTCGTTTTCTTATGATTGTTTCCTCTCAGCTCCTTATAAATTAGATCCAACTATTAGCAGTAATCATTGGGCCTTTCCTGAAATACAGCCTGAGCACAGTGCTGAGAGGGCAACGCAAAGTGAACAGCTCTCAAAGTGAACTGTAAGATATTTCATATATGTATATTATTTTTAGAAGGGGCTATCACAACTTTCTTCAATCTCACTTCTATCAGCCTGAAGTGATGATTTTAGGGACCTTTGAGGTTCGTTCTCTTGCTTTGCAAGTTGTATTGCTTCATTTTTCACCCTGCACTGCAGAGATCCAAAAGGGTGTGAAGACCTTCTAAAGATGCTGCAAAGGGGCTGAAGGAGAGCATCCCACTGTCAGGACTGGCATCCCATGCTCTGCACACTGTATCCCTTCAGGGAAACTGAGAGGGCTTTGCAAATTGATTAAAAGCTCAAAAGTCATTGGTAGTAATAGAAGGAGATGGAAGCCAAAACTTCTCAGATCTCTCCCAATCTGTTCCAAAAACCGCCTTAGCATATGGAAATTACCCTTCCTGTCTCTGAGTCACTTTGCTTGTAGCTGGGAGTGTTGGCAATACTTTCCCCCACCCTAGAAATGCATGTAACCCTTTGAAGTATTGATCATTTGTGCACTCCATCACATATCCATAAATGCACCTTTCTGCCCTAAAACCATATGTAAGTGTTCGGTGTGAGATTCCCCACACAGCAACACAGGCCAGAGAAACACTGCCCACATTTCTCTAATGTCCAGAAGAGAACACCTACGCAGGCACTGACTTTGCACCTATGAAAAACTAAGATTCAAGTTTTAGGGGTGGCAGGATGGTAATCAACACATGGGCACCTCTCCCACTGCAGCTACTTCACCAGAAGGTGTCTCATGCTTTGTCAGACCCAAGTGGCTTGGAGCCAAGACAAGCTCTGGGCAGTCTGTCACAGAGCTCTACCAGGCAGTGATATGATAAGGTACCTTGTGGGTTTGGAGTAACTTGAATGCCTTCTGTACATTTGTCCTGGAGTTTCTTGTATCAAGTATGTGCAGCCTTCCAATAACTTGCACATGCTTCCATATTGTATCTCACAACCACAGAGGGAGGAACACCCACCATTAAGTCTAATACAAATAAAAGAAAAAGCTTTTTCACCCAATAAATTGTAAAACTGTGCAGGATTCTGCCATGGAAAGCTGTGGAGGTCAAAACATGACTAGATTCAAGATGTACTTGCTAAGTTTGTGTCTGTCAGTACTTAGTACAAGCAATGTGGGAATTCTGGAAGCTTAGCCTTAAGAGGTCCTCAAGCTGCTGATGTCTGGGAAAGGACCAGGACACATTTTTTATGTTATACTTTCTTCACAACCATATTATTGGCCAGGTCTGAGGACAGGATACTTACTTCGATAGAATTTTATGGTATCCATGCAAACTTTCTTACGCTCTTCTTTTTCCTCTTCCAGGGTGTGCATTTGTGAAATACTCTTCACATGCAGAGGCCCAAGCTGCCATCAATGCCTTGCATGGCAGCCAGACAATGCCGGTGAGTAGCTCTGTTACACAGGCAAGTGAGAACTGGGCCAGCCCTGGCTGACTGAGGAGCAGAAATTATCTGTGCTCCGAAACTCCTCAACCAGGAAGGCCCAGGGCCTTGGGTGTGCTTAACTAATCAGAGGAAAGGCTGGGATGGCACTGTCATTCCTCACCAGCACAGAAGCCCAGTGGGTGCTGAGTTCTATCACCAACAGTTTTAATGGCCTGAAAAAAAAGACATGGTTCACACATGCCAAAAACTTTGGGTCAGACTCGCCATGAGCACAACCTTTCAAATTTCAGAGGGATGAATCAAGTAGAAACTGGTGTCTAAGGGTTTCTTCATTTTCCCTCCTCAGACAGTCCCTGTCTCTAGGCTAAAGATAAAGAACTTTTTGCCAGCGCTCAGCAGAGAGAAGCGTGTTCACATCATGGTAGTAGGAGCTAGAGACAAATTACAACAGTGATGGGTGCCTTTCACTGTTACTACAAAAATACCAACCTAGGCATAAATCTGGTCCCCTACACCTGCCATTTGAAAGTGTGTCAGACCAATTACTGGATCTTCCTGGAAAAATCTAAGGCACCTTTCCACTTGCACAAATTTCTAGTCATATGGGGTTGCCAGACTGATTGTTCAAGAAAATAGGAATGTGGTTGTATTTTCTATGCAAATAGATATTTGTACACCATCATGAGACAGAGAAAAATGTAAAGCATTCCACTGTCAGAAGGAAAAGAAAATGTGGTACAACTTGTTTCAGTTTATTATAATAGTGTATTATTTTTATTACTAATTATTCACAGTGTAAATCATGGAAGGCTAAGAAGCATGCTGACAACTTGGAAAGGATACAAAAAAGCTCAATTAAAAATAGTTGAGAGTGTACAGTCTCCTTTTCAATAAGAGACTCTAATGTAAATTCATGAATTTTTCCAAATAAGTTTAAAGTGGGACCAACAGATTTTCTCTAGATCTTTGCAGGGATGAAAATGGAAAATTCTTTACAAGCCAGAAAGTTTCTAAAACTGGAAAACCATCAAAATCTCATTTTTTGGAACCCCAGCTTAGACAAATCGGCTTAAAAATGGTACAGGTTTACCAGTGGTGGCACCAAAAAGTCTCCTCAAAGATGGGGTCTCCATTTTTCAAGGACTTAAATACTTCTAAGAATTTCTTCCTAAAAGGCTCCTTTTAACAAAACCTAATGTTGGGCTTGCTGCTGACATACTGATATACTATGGACATCTTTCCTGAGAGAGGTTAAAGAGGTGCTTTTAGCGACTTCCTTTCAAACTTTGACACAAAGTCATAGTGTCTATAAGCTGATATCAGGAATTTCAATTCAGTCGGGTGTGGTACCACAAAAAGGTTTAGTAAAAAGTCAGTCCCAATCCCAAAAACACTGAAAATTCCTGTGACAAAGGTGAGAGGAAGACATGAGAAAACAGACAAAATGCAAGGAGAGTTAAAAATTTTATCTAGATCTAGTATACCCAAAATATCATTATTCCTCAGCTCTTTCACTTCCTTCTTTCAGAACCCTTTGGATTATGAAAACATACTCATCTCATAACCACCTGGCAACAGCTTATGACTCCATCCTGGTGGTATCAGCTGAGCTTAGGATATACAAAACACCTGAGAATTTAGCCACTTCATGGGCGAATTTTATGGCACCATTTGTCCTCTTGACTTATCTGACTCAAACACCTGTTATAGAAAAATTCTTTAATAACCAGACCAGGACATCTGAAAAAACACCATAATTTAACCTTTACTAAATGCCCATCCCAGACTTAGAATCAAGTTTCCACGGCTTCACAAGTTTCCATGGATTGGCTGAATGTCATGGTATAGGACGCTTTTCACTGGAAAAGCAAGGAGGAAGTTCATTTCCTCCTCTTCATTATAAACTGTTACATGGCATTTCCTTGTGTCTCCCATGAGCTACAAGCAGGCACAACACTGCTACCACGCCTTTGCAGACCTGTGAGGACCTGCACAGTGACCAACACTCAATGAAGACATGGAGCACAACGGGTTTTTCCCACAGTGGCTCAAAATTTCTAAGGCTCTTCGAATGAGATAGGCCAAATCCTGCCGGGATCTCTGTGCCCATTCTTGTTTTCATGGTACTTCAGGGTGTGCAGCATTGTTCAGGACTTACTGGGATGTTCACAGGGAAATGCAGCCACCTCGTGGTGAGATGCCGACGCAGCCCATCATGTTGGGGAAGGAGGGGGGCATTTCTGCCATCTTCCTTCAGCCTCCTTCCATTCCTCTCGACACTAGGACTGACCTCATTTGTCCGGTTACGATGCCAACTCAACGTTGTTCCTGTGGTTCAGCCAATTTAAGCGTCTCTTAGTTTGTCCTCGTGTACTACCAGCAGGGCATCCATCATAATTCTTGTCAGGTCTTGAGCCGTTCGTTCCTGCAGCAGACTCCTGTTTCTCCACAGCTGTCAGCATTATTGCTCTACTGTGACTTCCTGTTCACACAACATATGTTGCCTAATAGTTTCAAAAGGCAACTTTCTTTTATGAAAGTTGTTTTGTTTTGGTTTGGTTTGTTTGTTTTTTTTAAATTAACCTTACTTTGGACAAGTGCCTGACCATCAGCCATTACAGGCCCATTTCGCTATGCAAGACACCTGTTTCTCCTAAGGGTTCACCAAGTATAAATCTTTCCAATTTTTACACCATGTTCTTTAGAAATAAGCCACCCAAAATCCCCTACTTTTGAGCAGGTGCATAGTTCCTTCTATACCTACCTGTCAAGAGAGCCTCCTTTTTGTCTTTTTAGATCATGTTTTGTATCAGCTCATCAACTTTATGAGAGTGTTTTACTGGTTCTCCGTAGCATCCTTTATAAGAGATCATAATCTTCATGTCCTTTTGCTTGTATTTATAATATATTTACATCAATTATATATCCTGTACTTTTAGCTTTGATTACTCCATCCCCTCCTGTCTCTGTTTCCTATGCATATGGGGACATAAACAGGTCTCTTCCTATCATTCTCTTCTCTTCGTCATCCAAGCCTTGTCCCTAACAGCCTTCTCCACCAACACAAATTCAGCTGCTATTGCTGTAGTGACAGCTTGCAGGTCTAATTTCTCTGTTTCAGGACTGACTCCTGTCCAACCCAAAATCTTGGTCTGTCTTTCCAGCATCTCCTGGTGGATGTTTAGCTGTCAGAACAAGCTCAATATGTATAAAACTGAGCTCTTGAACTTTTCCACCCCAAACCTGTCTTTCCTATCCTCCACCTCCATTCTCAATCACTGTGGACAATATTATCATTCTACCTGTCAGTCATGCTCCTTCCTAGGCATCATCCTCAGCTTGGTTTTCTCCTTCTCCCCATGTCTTCATATCTGGGCAACAGCCAAATGTTGAAGAGTCATTCTGCAGAACACATCCTACAAATCTAAGATGTGGCCTTGTCCATCCACCCACAGAGAAAAACTCCTCCCAAAACTTTATTGAACTATCATAGAATGGTTTGTATTGAAAGGGACCTTAAAGATCATCTACATGTCCATTAGCAGGAGTAGAGTATCCTGCTTATCCAAGCAGGCCTTGTTTACTGCCAGAGATGGAGCACCCACAGCTTCTCTGGGCAACAGGCTGCACTGCCTCAGCAGTCTCACAGTAACAAATTGCTTCCTAACAGCTGAACTAAGCGTGCCCTCTTTCAGTCTGAAGCCACTCCCATCTTTACTCTCACTCCATACCCTCATCAAAAGCCCTTCTTCAGCTCCCCTGTAGCCCTTTAGGCATGGGAGGGTGCTGTAAGGTCTCCCCAGGGCATTTTCTTCTCCACCCTGAACACCAACTCTCTCAGTCTGTCTTCCCAAGAGAGGTGCCCCAGTCTTCTGAGCATCTTTGTGCTCTCCTCTGGACTCAGTCCAACAGGCCCATGTCCTTCTTATGTTTTGGGCCCCAGAGCTGGATGCAGCAAGAGAGTGGAGTAGAGGGGCAGAACCACACACATTTAAGTCACAGCAACTATTAACCTACCCAGAAGGTCCACAGGGTTGCACCTTTTTCACCATCTCACCCACTGTGGCAATTCAAAATTTCTTTGGTTATGAATTCATTTCTGGAAGAGGTAGAACAGTACTGCTGCTGTATACATTTCCTGCACCGGGGTGAGAAGAAGTGAAGTGTGTGATGTGCTTGTCTTTAACAGTCTGAAAGTTTGTGACCTATTCTAATTATCTTCTAGGATTCCTGGAGAAAGCAGAGGGAGACATTTCCAGAGATTTGTGCATCCTTCATTTTTCTGTGCTAGGATGGGCAATATCACCTTCTGGGCATGCCCATCCCATTACAATGGATAACTCAATAACAGACTTAGACTGAATACCTGAGGTGGGACTCATCTAACCTAATTTGAGACACCCAGAAGTTAAGAAACTCATGTCTGAAGTTGTCACCTAAGTTTATCATCTAAGTTTCTCTTATAATCAATAGAGGGAAATAGGTACCTCTGGAGAAATTTTATTTTACAGAAATAGATTTTGAAATCTGTCTAACTAATAGGCAAACTCAAATAGAAGTGTGCTTTTTAGCTAATTTTAGGCATCAATCTGCCATGGTCCTCCAGCTCCAAAATAGTGGTTCTTCATCTAAAGTGCCCAATACTGCTTAAAAACTAAAGATAAAGCCAGTGCAGCTTAAAGTGAACACTTCACATCCAATATGGGGAGACTTGAAATCTGTCCTGGATGTTTGTTGCCCAGATAAATTTGGGATTCAGAAACCAGGCATCCTGCAGCAGAGTCCGCTGATTCGTACTCCATTAGATGTGCTATGAACTTGCTTAAGACACTAATTGTCAGTACTATGTTCATGCCAGATCTTTCTTTAATTAATGATGTTTAAGGCAATCAAGACCTCCAGACTTCTTTAAGGTGGCTTCTCCTACCACACAGGCCAAATCCTCTCTTTGTTTTACTACACAAGCCCACAGCAGCTTGGTCAAAGCACTACATTTCCTCTGTATCCAGGCAATAGCATTCCAAGTCTATCTACAGCTGGCTGAACATTTTCCATGAAAAGTACTTTTCAGATGGAATCCTTGTTTTGTGAAAAGGGAAAATGAGGCTTGGATACAAGTGCTGAACAGACGTCTGCCTTTCAGGGAAAGATGCAATTTAGTTGAACTCTGAAAAAGCAGTAGCATTGTAATGCACAACTTTGTTGAGGCCTTTCACTTAAATATTTTTTCCATGCAGCTCTTACCAACACAAATGACAAAACCAAATTCAAATCGTTGTCCAGGAACTATATAACTATACCAAATTATGCAATTATTGCTCAGTGTTGTTAGATGACATATGGATTAGATCTCTAGTTGTTGTGCTTTATACTTTTTATTAAGCAAGAAAATATGAACGGCATAACACCTTGAATGAGGTTGATTTTGAGCCTGTGTCCATCATGCTTTTTTGGAAGTCCACACATAGTACAAAAATTCCCAGCCAAACACAGGTAACAGTCAGGCAAAAGAATTGTCTTCTTTCCTTAGACTTGTACTGTCTATCCCCTCATACCATAGGAGATTTTTTCCGTAATTTTAGCTAAGGAATTTGTCACCTGTTTGGTTTATCAGGAAAGAATGACTTAAATATGATATTATCAAAAACTGCCCCAAGAATCATAGAATTATAGAATGGTTTGGATAGGAAGGGACCCTAAAGATCATCTAGTTCCAACACCCTGGCATGGGCCGGGATGCCAGGCACTAAACCAAGACTTACAAGTGTCTTTGTCCTGTGCAGTGGTCTCTTTCAAACTAAAGGCAAACAGGGCACTGGTTCCCATCTTCCTGGCTTTGGATGCTCAGGCACCCCACCGAGGAAACCACCCCCAGCTCACACAAATGACTGCTGCTGTTATTGCTGTGCATTCCCACGGCGCAGCTACGACTTCGCAAAGCTCTGTGAAGCTGCCTTCAGACACAACCCCACTGTGGAAACCAGCTGAGCAGCTGTGCTCACCCCCCAGTAACACAGCAGAAGAATATTTAGGTGAATTAGGGGTGGAGGGGAAAGCACTGCAGAGTCTGCAAAAAGAGCTCTGAGCAGGTGGAGAAAATGAGGGAAATGGCCTTTGTGGGCACGATGAAGCTGCAGCCCAGGTGCTAGCTCACGGAGTGGTAGGGAAGCAGGTTTTGCAGGAGCAGGCTGCACCAAAGCACTGAGTCGGCAGGAACTCCCTGGGAGGAGCAGTCTGGTGGCTCTGGTGAGTGGGGGGCCACAATGCCGTATATCAGCTGAGGTATTTTTAACAATTATTTGGATATAAACAGCTCTGAACTTGAGGAGCTCCATGTAAATGGGAAGCAGTGGGGCTTGTAATTAGATTTGTCTACACTTTCATAAATTGCTGGAAAACATCAAAGCCGTGATAGAAGGCTGTGGTGCACTTTATTTCCTTCTTCTGTTCTTCTGTTAATTGAATGGTTGATGTGTGGATAGGAAGCGTTGGCTTCGCAGAGTACTATTTACAGACCTGCTGACAGCTGCACTGTGAAAATTAACAGGAACAGAGCAGCCTCTGTCACAGCTCTTCCCATGAGGGACTTGCTTCAAATTAGATCATTTCTGTCATAGGAGAAACTTTCCTCATCGCTCCTCCCTTCTCTGCAAATATGCACAACATCCAGCTGCAAACTTCCCTCCTCCCCTCAGGCTCATGGCAGCCTTTAGTGCTCAGAAGAGTTTGTCATTTCCACAGAGGTGAGGTAGTTAAGTTGCTGTAGTGTGTTCCCTTTCCAGCAAGACACATTCTTCAGGAAGTCACCAAACCTGTGAGCAGGGTCTGTGGAGCCACAGCTTCATGTTTGCAGGCATCACATTAACTAGAACATTCTTTTCATCCTCCCAGAAACTAGTAAACATCCTCTCAGACTGCTAATGTTGGAAATGTGGTTACTGTTGTTCCTAGAGAAAATTGCTATGTGCTAAACACCATAAAAACCTCTGACAGGTCAGTTCCTACACTCAGCAGTTTGCTAACTGAAGGCCATGGTTAACCTGTCTGGATGAATTACTTCAAAGTGTCATTGAAAGTATAAAACTTCAAGATCATCTACACTTTTGTTACATTTGATGGAGGGGGTCTAGGTCCTGACTGTGTTGAGTAGCTGAGGGTTTAGAATTGATGCCCAAAATGCCTGCAATTAGATCATCTGAATGTCCCTTTAATAAACAAGACACAAGCAAGAAGTAATAGAAATAATAACAATGCATGGGAGTGAACAGTCTTTTACATAATTAATCCATATGTTTAGCCTGTTCTTAGTTAAGTGACAGTTCTTGTTCTTGGTTCCAGTAGAGAAGTAATAACCAATGAACACCTGAGAATCTAAATCTTAATATTTATTGATATCTGGGAAATACAGAATTAAGAATATCAAACTTGAAGCCTTCAATTCACGCCGTCATTTCAAAACATCTCAGTAACAAAACAAGAACCATAGACAAACCTATAGTATAAACAGATAACAATTAAACAGACCACAATTCAGAGTACTAATTAACCAACAAAATTTACTCTTATTGAGATTCCAACATTGGCTCAAGTTCGCAATTAATAAAAGCCACATTGTGAGAGTCAGTAACGACACAGTTACTGAGCCCGTCAGGCTGAAAGGGTAAATAGAATCACACTATCACAGAATCATCAAAATTGGAAGCGATCTTTAAGCCCAGCTATCAACCCAGCACCACCTCTGTAACTCCTAAACCACATCATCCAGGTCCAGATGTCTCCTAAACACCACCAGGGATGGTGGCTCCTCCAGAGCAACCTATTCCAATGCCTGACAACCCTAACAGTGATTTTTTTTTTCTAATATCTAGTCTGGATCTCTCCTGACTCAGCTTAAGGCTATTTCCTCTCATCTTCCACTGCAGGTATAGTAGGAAAGACCAGTCCCCACCTATAACCTCCTTTCAAGTAATCTTAGAGAGCCATAAGTTCTCCCCTTGAGCCTCCTCTTGAAACTAGAATAGGAAATGGCAAATCCATTAGACTTTTACATGACCACATAATGAGGAGCTTTTCAGAGGTAATCCAGGCTGAAAGCTGATGAAACTCCATTATCCAAGTGACCTTCATGACGCATACCTGAGTTTGGCTAAAAGCTAGTTGTCCCAAGTCACAAAGTCTAGGGCAGAGTGAGGTACCATCACAGCCAGTCCCTGTCCAAATTAATGCAGAAGGCTGAGGCCTGGTTTTACACGATTGTTATTGGAGAAGCTGATGGGTGAAAATGGAAATGTCAACACTGACCCTTTTTTTTATCTTTTCTGTTGTTCTTGAACTCTCTAAAGAATATACATTCCTTGCAATGTCATTGTGCAACACAAAGGCTGTCTTGTTTAACTCAAGGCAAAGCACAGCACATCCATTCCTTCTATTAAAAAATAGTAATAACTTAGGAACCCATTAATAAGTCACCAGCAGCAGGCCTGGTCCTCTTTCCAGTAATGAATGATTTTTTGAATATGCTACTTAAATACCATTTATAAAGGTGTGTATAGTCCTTTAGGGTGAAAAAAAGCAGTGGACACATAATACCTACATGTTAGTTTGCAGCCATTTCTACCACCAAAGTCCAGTGACTCTTGATAGCTCATTTTTCCTTTTCATTGGGCAGTGGGCTCTAGATGGGGGGAGATAAAGCTCACAGACCCTATCTCACCACCTCCATCAAGACTACTGATTCTACAAGCTTTGGGACGGCAGTGTTTGGGACAATCAGTGTTGACATAATTTCCCTTAATTCTTCCTATAAAAAGTAAAACTGTAGACTGCGTTCCCTGCCTCTCCCATAGTTTCATAAATTAACTAATTAATCATGTTTCTGGGTCCCAGAGCAGAAATCCAGGCAGCCTGAATGCCTGACACGGCGTGTGAATCATGCTGGCACCAAAGATGGCCTTCACTTTCCTGGTTACATCTTCAAAAGCACACAGTCATCCAGCAGGACGCTGAAGTGACTTGTGGGAGATGATAGACATCACTGGACATCTTCTCTGGGCTTTTCTGCTCCCTCTGACCCACAGCATTCACCATCTCCAAACAGGATACAAGCAATAACTGCTTGTGAGTCACATTAACTCATTCTGGAAAAAAAATAATTAATTGGCACCCACCCATCCCTTCACAGGTCCAAGGGGAGCTGGGAATTAAATCAGCCGCTGTGGAGGTGGCCATGGGAAAGCAGGGACAGGATCATGCCACTGCTGAGTGTTGCCCAGGTCCTGGTGATAACAGCAGCCCCTGCAATTCTTACTCTACTCAACTCTTATCTATATGAGATTAGGATTTGAGGGCCTAAAATAATTCACAAGCAATGACCTTCCAGGGATATCAGAGTCTTTCATAAGCCTCCAGCCTGGGATACATGAAACAGTCCCTGCCTGTCAGGGGAGTTCCTGGCCTATTGGAAGTAGCTCCACTGGGCATCACCACCTTCCTCTAGTAAGGATTAAAGATATCAACATTGTCTTTACCTCTTCTGCTCACTTTGGGGGCATCTCTTTCTTCCTCCTTTTCTCTTCCTGTATCTTTTGATCTAAGCCTCATTTATATCAGTGGGAACTTTCTACATAGTTAAGTAGGCTCTGGATCAGCATTAAACCACTCTGGATGCATCTCATTTTTTTCCCTGTAATTCACTCCTTCCCAGCCTTTCTCAGATGTGTGGTCAGGACTGATAGCACACATTCTTGTGAGGAAAACAGAAAGATCTTAGTAACTGGTAGAATGCTATCCCTATCCAAAACATAGCATAGTGATGCAGTAGCTATTATCCAAATGGGTATTGCAAAGTTCAAAATTAATTTTTAGAGGAAGATGTCTTCAAAGAATCAAAACAAAGCATCAAAACAATCACTTTCAAATAAAACTCTCAGTTGAAGCTCACACAAATTCATGAATGTGAAGCATCCTACCAGACACCAATGTCTTTGCCTCAGATGTCCACTGGCAAGTGAAATCACATAGAAGAGCACATTTGACTTCCCATTAAAAAAGGTCTGTCTGGTTGGTGCCCATAGGAATAACGGTTGTGAAGGTGGCATGTTTCAGTCTTAGTGGAATGGAATGCAGCAAGGACAGATCCTTCAACATAAACCAACTTCTTATTCCACGAAAACCCAGGAGAGATTCAATGAATTTACACCATTACAAAGCTTCAGTTGACCATCTGTTTCTCTGTATTAAAGCATGGGTGACACCTCTCTGAAAGCCGAATATTTTCTCAATTAACTGTGGAATCATAGAAAAGTTTGAATCAGAAGGAACCTTTAAAGCTCATCTGGTCCAGCCCATTGCTGGACAGTGCTTGGATACCTTCAGTTGAAATATGCTGCAAAAATCCAAATCTTTTACTATCTCAGCTGAGCAACATGGTTTACACCAGAATAGGCTGGAATCTTTCATCATGACAGGGATCTGGGAGGCACAGCCATGTGCAGGCTGTTGGCAATGCAGTGCCATGGAAATGTTCTTTTATGTCATATGAGCAGCTGAAATGTAACTGCCCAGCTTCCCAGCCCTTCTATGTCTTCCCCCCACCAAGTCATCATAGGCTGTTCATGTCCTCATCCTGAGCTGCCAAAGAGGTGTGGAGCTCTTGTGAGCAGAGTCCTGAAGCGTCAGGATCTCATAGCTGGTTGAGATGCTACTTTGCTTTGACAATAGTCAACTCACTATATGACTGGAATAATTCCACTTCTCTTATTTTCATCCTTGCTTGTTTAATTGAAACGAAAGATCATTCAAAGGGCTCTATACTGCAGCTACCAAATATGTTCTTAATTGTAATTATATTAAGCCTTTTGTTGGGGGGTGGCAGTGTAAAGATACTTTATGGGGAAGTATATTTTTAGTTACTATGGAACTAAATGTACCTAATCTTTCAAACCACATTGCTCTTATTGTAAGGGAGAAATATACAACATTTTCTTTTGGATTCTGGATTTTATGTTTTTCTTCAGATAGACCAAAAAAATAATTATTTACTGTTTTCACAGTCCTAAATATCAGGAAAGAATTTCTAGTCTGTTGGTGCTACAATATCTCCCATTTCATGATGCATTAAGGAAGGTGAATGACTTTGTGAGGACTTTTATCATTCATAGACTGAGCTGAAAAATACAGAAATGCTTGAAGAACTCTGTTTTTAAGTTTAGGTTTTTCAGATATCTGGCTTTAATTCAAGAGGCATACTAACGCCTGGGTTATATATTGAGTTCTTCCTAATTAGAATTGGGTACAGTGACGCCAAGACCCAATGATTCTGTTGCCCTGTGGAAAGCAATAACTTTAGCTCTGAGAGACACCTGGTAAGTAGTGTATGGGCAAATAAAACCTAAATCAAGCTTCCACTCCAAATAAATTAACAGCTCTGGAGACTAGTGAAGGGAAGTACCTGCAGCAACTCTCTCTGCTTAGACATTGCATGAAGAATCTTCTCTACTGACGGAGCAGCATTATCAAAGGGTCCATCACTACAGTCTTGGATGAATGCCTCCTTTCCCCTCTCCATCTCTGTCACTCTCAAGAGTGTCTAAACTAACTCTCAAGACTGTACAGTGGAAATAGCTCCTAGTGACTGCTGTCCTACTCATCTTTCAGATGACACATGAAATTGAAGCCCTGAGTGCAGAAAAATAACATATTTCACAAGATGGGAGGGATGTTAGTCCTGGTCTTTTGGTCACCTTCCAGCCTGGGTAATTACATTTCTGCTTAACTGAAATTCCCACTGCTCCACAGTTTTAATTGGACAGTAGTCTCTTTTTTGCTTGCCTAAAATCCCAGTTTGGGGTCAAACCCCACTGTCTAATTCAGCAGCCCTCTTTTCAATAGAGCTGCCTAGGCATTTCCAAAAACATTCCAAATTTTTTTTCAGACTTAGGGGACATCATGCCAAATGGCCTGAGATGACAGAGCCCAAAGCAAAGAAATCCTCCTTTGGCTTTTGTGCCTTAACATCAAGGATCCTTGTATGGAAATATTACCATGATTGTCTTGCTGAAGGTCAGAATCCTCTCAACTCTGTTTTGTAGTCAATAAGGGAGTGCTAAGGCAAAATTTCCACCACAAGCAAACTCATTTCTGTGGTGACACTTAGGAGTACAGTCATTCCCTAAAAGAGGAACATCCAGCAGCACCTGCTTATTTAAGCATCTTTGTGTTCATGGCTGACATTTTGGAAGGTCCTTTATAGGATCTGCACATTCGGATCTCTTATACTCAAGAGCTTTAGTCACTGGAACTTCGATATAAAAATTTTTTAAAAAATTTTTTGGCCCAGAACTTTTACCTGGCTCCATTTGAGCTAATGAAGATGTAAAGGTCCACCTCCACAAGACACCCTTGTGTTAAAGTACTTAAATGTATGTTTGCCTCCAGCAGGAGATTCACTAAGCTTAAAGTGAAACACAATTTAATGGCTTTGGCAAATTTGGCCCAGATTCATCAGTTTTGAAGGAAAAAGGTGTCTAACCATCTGTGGAGATTAGTAACCCACTGAATAAGAGCAGATTTATAGGACTGGCAGGAAAAGGAAATTCAGGTTTATATTCTGCAAGGCCAGACCTTCACAGAACATTTCCTAAGAATATTGTTCTAGGGAGAAGCAATTGGATACCTGAGCTAGAAGACAGGGATGGGAAGCAGAACAGCCCCCCTGTAATCCAAGCAGAAGCAGTAAGACACCTGCTGAGCTACCTAGGTGCTCAGAAGTCTATGGGACCAGGTGGATCCATCCTAAAGTGATGAGGGAGCTGGCAGAAGAGTTTACCAAGCCTCTCTCTGTCATTTATCATCAGTCCTGGCTCACTGGGGAGATCCCAGATGACTGGAGGTGCCAATGTAACATGCATCCATCAAAAGAACTGGAAGAAGGGTCTAGAAAAATACAGGCCTGTCAGTCTGACTTTGGTCCCCAGCAAGGTTTTGGAACAAATCATCTTGAGTGAAATCACATGACACCTACAGGATGGCCAAGGGATGAGACCCAGCCAGCATGGGTTTAGGAGGGGCAGGTCCTGCCTGGCCAACCTGATCTCCTTTGATGACCAGATGACCCATCTGGTGAATGTGAAGAAGGCTTTGGATATGTCTGCCTGAACTTCAGCAAGGCCTTTGACACTGCCTCCTGCATCATACTCTTTGAAAAGCTGGCAGCCCACAGCTTGAACAGGAGCACTCTTTGCTGGCTGCGTGGCCGGGCCCAGAGAGTGGTGGGGATGGTGCTGTATCCAGCTGGCAGCCAGACACTAGTAGTGTCCTCCAGGGATCAGTGTNTCCAGTTCTGGGCACCCCAGTTTATGAAGGACATTCAGATGCTAGAGTCTGTCCAGAAAGGGGCAACAAAGCTGGTGAAGGGTAGCATATAATGTTGCGGGAGCCCTCTTGTTAGAGAGTAGAAATGAGCCAAGACACAGACTTCTTGCTTATCACAGCAGGAAAAGGGTCCTGGTTTATTCCTCTGTAAGCTCAGCCATCCTGACTCCAGCTATTCACTGACTCTGGCTGCAGCAGCTCCTACTGTAGGTTTCCCTTGCAGCCNGCAGCCAGACACTAGTAGTGTCCTCCAGGGATCAGTGTTGGGCCTAGTCCTGTTTTATTGATGATCTGGATGAGGGGGTTGTGTTCACCATCAGCAAACTTGCTGGTGACACCAAGCTGAAGGGGAGTGTCGAAGGGTAGGAGTGCTCTGCAGAGGCACCTCTATAGGCTGGATAGGTGGGCTGAATCCAACAATGGATGGGGTCCTGGGTCCTGCACTTTGGCCACAACACCCCCCTGCAGTGCTACAGGCTGGGGACAGAGTGGCTGGACAGCAGCCAGGCAGAAAGGGATGTGAGCATGCTGGTTGACAGCTGACAGAANGCAGCCTCTGACTGCTGGTTGTTTCCTGCTAAACTATGACTACAGGTATCAGATTGCAGACTTTGAATGCAGGCTTTTACCTTGCTAGACTGTAGCTGCAGATTCCAACAACAGGCTCTGACTGCATACCCAGACTGACCTCACAGCAGTGATTCTCTCTCCTCAGGAGCCTTCTTCTTCATGATCCTCACATTCACTCTTCCTTAAGGTTCCTCATCCTGCATTATTCCCCCTCACCAGCTAACCCACTCCCTTTTATCACACTTATCTTTATTGGATACAGCTGTGACTCATCAGGGCAAGGCTGTATGGGGTAATTAACACAGCTGTTACTTATCAGGGGCAAGATCACATGGATTCCCTTCTCCTACAGCATTAGTCCTATGAGGAATGTCTGAGGAACCTGGGGTTTCTTGGAAGCCTGGAGAACAGGCTTAGGGGGAACCTGTACATCGCCATCTACAACTCCCTGACAGGAGTCTGTAGAGGGTCAGTTTCTTCTCCCAGGCAATAGGACAAGAGGACGCAGTCTTAAGATGTTCCAGGAAAGGTTTAGGTTGGACACTAGGAGAAATTTCTCCACAGAAAGGGTGAATGGGCATTGGAATGGGCTTCCCAGGGAGGTTGTAGAGTCGCAGTTCCTGGAAGTGTTTAAGAAAAGACTGGATGTAGCACTCAGTACCATGGTCTGGTAGACACAGAGGTGTTAGGTCATAGGTTGGACTCAATTATCTCAAAGGTCTTTTCCGTCATAGTTCATTCTGTGATTCTGTGATCTTTCCCTGCTGCCAGACAGTAATGTTTGGCCTCCTAAAATGCTTTTACTTAATTTGTATACACACTCCATTTGGAAGACCATATCTAATGGGAAAAAGTTCCAACAACCAAGCAATAGATTTGTTTTCCTTTGCCTTTAGATGAAATATCAATGGATGGATATTTTATTTTTAGCTGAATATGAAATTTCACAAGCGACCTGTCAAGCTTCTGTTTTCAAGAATGACTTTATTTCACATGTCAGGACAGGCTGGGAAATTAGTTTTTCTCACAGAGGACTCTGATTAGGGATTACAAAGTGAGTGTGGTGCAGAGTGATTTTTCCTCCATCTTTTCCCTCGCCTCACCAACCTAGAGAGTACCTGACTCTGCTGACTAAGGAGAGCAATTCATTACCATGCATGGGAGGGGAATGGGAAGAAAGATAGTCATATTAAGTAGACTTGCTGGCCCAAGAGAGAATAGGACAAGCATAATAATACTTAGCCCTTATCATTCTTTTCATCAGTAGATATGAAAGCACTTGGAAAAAAATATGTTGATTTGATGGGAAAAGAGATAAATTCCAATTGCAAGTAGCTTTTTGCAGAGGCACCAGCAGGACTGCTCACTTTCATGATAGTATCTTCTAACTGTGGGTCTGCAGGGCAGAGGTCCTTTCCTCCAAAAAATGCAGAAGTACATTTGAAACGTTATTGACTTACCCCTTGTAACTCTCATGGGGTTTAGCAAAATATGAGGTCCAGTCCAAGAACGAGAGAGAGAAAGGAGATTATGTATTACTAGTAAATGACAGAGCAGACAGGACCTATTGCCTTTGTCAGCAGACAACAGCTGATTTACACCATGGTTTAACTCCTCATGGAAGCAATAGTCCAGATGAAGGGCTGCAGCATTTCTACCCTATGGAAAATCTGGCCCATTCTGGGGCATTTCTGTTGTTATCCAGCAGATTAGTAGAAGTCACTGGAGTAGAAAGTAGCCTTGTTCTGCTATATATGAACAGCAATATTTGGCTCCACTGTTAAAAGTCCTGTACTGGCTGATGTGATACAGTTTACTGCCTGATTTCCTTTGGGCCACATGAGGAACCACATACTGAAAGCATCAGTCCCCAAGGTCAGTCTTCATATTCAAGAGCAATGCAGCATGTCTGCTGGCTACACGTCTTTAACTGCTTACATGCACATCTCATTGCAGAGAACTCTTAGAAAAATCTCTTATTTTTCTCTTCGTTCTTTGTAGTGTGTGGTATAGCTTGCATCTATTTGCAAATGGCCTTTCTGCCCTGTGTATATGATAGCAATGTTCAAAAAGGCCTGAAGTCCTGCTGCGACAGGCAACCCAGAAAAACATCTCTCAGGAGGCAAGATGAGATCCCACTGGGTCAGACAGCTGCTTTGCAGTCACTATGACTCACATCAGAAGGGAACAACACTCCAGGGGCCAGCACTTCATGTGGAAGTTACCCATGTTTTCATGATGCCATCTACAATAATAGCTTAGTTTTCAACAGTGTGAGGCATCAGCCATTGCCTGAGGCAGTTCTCTGGCCCTAAGAGTTCCAGGGCAAATACAGATTGAAGGAAAAGGAGAAGGAAGACACCAACTTATTTACACTTCTCTGTTATGCTAACAAGAGCAGGTCACATCTTCAAAACCCCTTCTGCAGAGATGAACACACTCTCACCTTACTCAGTTTCAAAATCCTCCATCCTGCATTGTGCCCATCATGCAGGCTCTGCTCTGCAAATCACAACAGCAGCTCTGAACAGCCCAATCTGCTGTGGACCAGTGCCTTCCTCCAATACAGCTGCAAATAGTTTTAGATCATTAGATGCAAGTCACCAAACAGTCTCTTGGATCAGGGTTAATTAAATGAGTGTTGAAATCTAATTAAGAACCGGTCCAGGTGATAATTAGCAGGAAATGTATGCATTAAAATACGCATTTGTCAATGAGCTGCAATTAAGAGTGTGATTTGGGAAAGGATCAATATCTGCATCATGTGATCTAAAGAAAAATTAAAAGTCAACAGAAATACAGGGGAATTTTGGCTATAGGGTTTTTTGCTCTCCTCTCCTCCACTCCCCCTTCTGTTTTGGTTTTATAATAACTGCTGAAGATTGCTCTCTATCTTTGAATGGAGCATTCATCTCTGCATCCCTTTGTTTTCCTGAAGCACTTCTTTCAAAACCTTGCTCTTTGCCACATTGTGTGAGTGGGTTATAGATTTATTAGAGAGACTAGCAGGTCAAAAAGAAAGATTCTTTGCCAATGAAAATCACTTTCTCCCAGAACAGATTGCTAATCCAAGGGAACATAGCTCATTGTGTGGTGTTAGATTGTTGGGGTCTTTTTTTAGCAGGTTAATTCCTCGAATCTTTATTCATAACTGAGGATCTGAAGAGGCTACTGAATATGTATAGCTTAGACTTATATATATGTATGTCTATAGCTGTGGCTTACTACAGTCTTGCCAATTTGTAGCAGAGCAATTCTGCTTTCACTGAGACAATTTTTTCTGATTATAGGTACACAGGGGCGTGTGTAAGCCAGTTAATAATATTTTTCTTGTGCAATCCCAGAAAATTTGTCTTCTGCTAGGAAAACAAGGGTCCTGCAACAGTTCAGCTCCTCTGGCATGGAGGTGGTCTTCCTCTACTGCCACAGCCATAAACTACTGATCATTTCCCCACTGACTGTATTTCTGCCAGTGAATACCAGTTTGTCACAACAGAAGCTATGGGAGCATAATTATTCAGTTGCTCTTTGTCAGTGTCCTGACAGCTCATCCCTGCCCATCTCCCCGGGCCAGGTGGCAGCCCAGCTCCCAGAGCAACTGTCCCCTGCTGTCAGGGCTGCAGCCAGACACTCCCTCCCCTACACCTCCTCTACCCTTGGGGAGGCTGCCCTGTGGGGAAACAACCAACCCATGAAGTTGGGACTTCCTTGGAGACAGACCAAAAAATACCTTCCTAAGTAGATCTATTTCTTCTCCTCTCTGCTTCCTATCAGTAATTTAAGGATTGCAGCTACTGACCTTTCATCTGTTTTTGGGAGAAGAGGGATTTCTTTCATTCCCAAAAGCACTACATTTTTCACAGATTTCTGCAGGCAACCCTGATGATCATTCATAGTTCAGCGCTGGTTTTGACTGCAGGCATAATCCTAATATTGTAAATCTTTCCTGGAAATGTGTGGGGTCTTTTGTGGTAGCCTCTATTTCCTACTGTTAGTGGAGAGGAAGCTCAGGTCCATCCAGTACTATTTTTGCTCTCTTAATTTAGCAGTGCTGAAGTGATGCTGTTTCATGATGACACATACTCCCTGTCCAGCACGACTCCTGTCTCCAAGGCTGGGCAGGGATTTCTCACTGGACTCAGGTGTTACAAGACACAGCATTGGGAAAGGGTGATGCACTTCAGGGGTCTGGAATGCAGAGACTTCACACATTCCACCAAAACAAATTGGCCCACAAATCCTATCATGTTCATGCAGCAAAGCCTCCTACGTTTTGCTGCACTGTGTCCAGATCTTTGTCCTCTGACGAGGACAACATTCTGAGCCTGAAGGTTGAAAGAATAAGGCAAAAACTTTTGCAGAGAAAATGTAAATGATATTTTGGAGGTAGCTAGGAGCCAGGCTGCTGGCATTCACCCTCCAGGGTCCTTTACTTCCTGATGCTCTCACCCTCTTGCAAGGATCAAAATTCATAGCCTGATAGGTTTCATGGAAAACATCAGGACCTGGATCCCATTCTACTAAACCTGTGTTAGATGTATGGATTGATGAGCTGGTGTGAATCAGGCTTATTCCCTGTGTGTCTCCTTTTGTTTCCTGTGCTGCAGGGAGCCTCTTCAAGCCTGGTGGTGAAGTTTGCGGACACGGACAAGGAGCGTACAATGAGGCGCATGCAGCAAATGGCAGGACAAATGGGCATGTTCAACCCCATGGCCATCCAGTTTGGAGCTTATGGCGCCTATGCACAGGCAGTAAGTATAGACACCATCTCTCTGCATGTTCATGGGAGGAGGACTATCACCTGAAATGCGCAAAAAACTCGTGGGAGTGGACAAAATGTGGGCAGAAGAGGAAGCAGTAGCTGATCTGTTAAACTGGTGATATGATGAGAATAAAAATTAGCCATGCAATCCAGGGTAGACTCTGGGGATCTCCCAGGTGTCTCCAAGTTGCCACAGACAGTTCTAGCAATAACTTTCGGTCATGTGTGGACTCTTGCAAAACACTTACTATGGGGGCTAAGCCGTTGTTGTCAAATAAAAGTACAACTACACTTTGAGGATTGGGATAAAATAAGCCTGCTCAGTTTATCCCAGTTCTCTACCCCATGTCACCATGACACTGCTGCACCTTGCATCACAGTGGGTACCTTTGGAGTGACCACAGGATAAAACAGCACCTGTTGAGAGAAATTATTTTAGATTTACAAAGCATGATAGATAATAATAAAATGTGCACACAGACATATGCCCACACACTGTTCTGTCGCTCCAAAGAGTATGATTGAAGCACACTGGGAAAAAATCCTGTTGTGCTAACTTCAGGTTTCCTGTGGACATACCAAACCTGAGAAGATGTGAATGTACAGGGGACGGGGCTCTTGATGGTGTTCTGAAATTGATGCTTCTGGAATTACTTGTTTTCCTTAGGCTAAAATTAACAAGGATCTCCAAGACAAGACCAGGCTCAGGTAACTTGGACTATCTGCCAGATATTTTGGAGGAGGCTGGAGGTGATGCCTGCAGCAGGCAGACACAGTACTGCCCAGTGACTTTGGCTGCTTTCTCTGAAGCAGATTTTCAGGCAGTGACAGTATATATCAGTGCTTCATCTATTTGATGGCAAAATGTGGCCCTCTGCACAATTTATGCACAGGAGGGAAGTACTGTTGAACACATTGTCCAGAATAGCATCTTCCTGAATGGGAGACCCAAATCTAGCCTTAGGTATGCAGGGCCAGCTCAAGAATAACATTCTGGTGTGCCAATACTCCTTCCAGTCCAGTGACCAAAAGGTTTTCCTTTCTTCCCTGTTTCTTTCTCACGTGTTGGCACCAAGTATTTCCCATCACATTGCCATGTTCTCTTTTTAATTTTAAGGTCTTGACATTTCTGTTCTTCTCTGATAGTCCTGTGCCTCACTGAACGCTTGGTACAACCCAGCACCCCTCGTGTGAGCCATGCAGAGTTATGAGGATGTGCTGTAGAGCTCCACTGAAGTACCTCCTCTCCTTCCAGCTGCACCTCTCAGTGCACTTCTGGAGCTTTTGCTCTCTCTCCTCTAGAAAAATTCTATTTTTACTTCCATTTTGCTATCTTCATTTTTATTCCTCATCAAAGTCAGTCTCTGTCTCTTCCTTTGTCCTCTGCTCCCTTTCTCACGTGTCAGAAGAGCTACTTCCTCCTCAGCCTGACTGTGTTTAACACACCCCCTAGTCAGGGAAGGCTGCAGGAAGAGGAAAAGAGACAGTAAATCCCAAATGAGCCTAGGTCAGTGGCCAGCAGACTGTCAGAGGGATGTAGCACCTTTTTCCCATGTACCAGAGGAATTAACAGGAGGCAACAGACTGCGTGGGACAAACATTTGCTGAGGTTGGCAGGCAGGAGAAGTGGCTTCAGTATTACTCTACAGACATTGGTCAGGCAGCTGGAGAGATGATAAAGACATCACTGTCCTAATGTTCTGGTCCAAAGACTCTTCTTGCATTATTTTTAATCTAGAGTAACTCTTCTAATTTCAAGGCAAGGTTTATACTGATACAAAAGGATGCAGTTTGCACCTTTACCACAAAAGTTTCCTCTGTTTCTCACCAGATAATGCAGGTGCATTATGAGAGGAGGTGAGGAATTAAGGTGGGAGGAAGAGGAAAAACAATTTCTGGTCTTCTCCCATCCACTTGAAACAAATGGATATTTTTCATGTTAATTTCTGTGAAAGCAGAATTGGACCCATACTCTTTTTTTATTTTCCTGATAAAAATGCTAATAAGGGGGAAAGAATAAGTTTTAGATCTTGACCCATTGGATATGACAAGCTGGTGACACCAATTACCCTGGGAACTTCAGAGCTGTCTAAATGATGGGATCACATTTCTGTGTGGCGCCTGTACACCCGGAGCATGCTCAGATGCTGTCTCTCAATCAGCCTCCGTATCTGCTCCATCTCACATGAAAGGGAAGGAAGGGAGCGTTGAGGCTCTGTGACGTTGTCTCGGTCCCGATTAATCCAGCTCAGACTGCTGGCTCTCAGATATCAGGGTGATTGGCACCTCGCAAATGCCAGCAGGAGATGGGGGAATCAATAGGGCAGAGGGAAAGGGAGACAGCTATTTTATTCAGCCTGAAGCAAGTCAAGAGGAGGGAAGGTGAAATATCAGGAGCAGGACTGTCATGATGGGTAATGCCACTGCCAGCAGCAACTCTTGTGACATTGGTTGAATTGTTTGACTCCCTGATCTTGTCTCCTCATGTAGAAATAAACCTGATGATCAGATTTATTTATTTGCTCTTCTCCCTCAAGAACACAGCTCTCTCTTGTACTGTCTCTCCATGAGCTTTCTCAGAATGGTATGGCAGTAACATAAGTGTAAGAATTGCCTCAGTGCTTAATAGTAAGGCCAGCACAAGCATGAGACATCAGGCTCTCTGATTCATACTCGTAGTCTGTCCTCCCAGCAGTCCAAACCTGACTGATATCTCTATATAAGAATTCCCAAGCAATCCCATGACAGTTTTTCCAGTTGCCTCTAATGGTCTGTCCCATGGAGGAGGTTGCTCAGGACCCTGTTGCTGCAGTTTCTTGCTCTGTTTCACCCATAGAAGCATCTTGCACATTGCTGTGAGTGGATTAGCTCCCAAAAAGGTCTCAATGCACCAAGGTGGTCAGTGCAGCAGAAACCCCCATGGTGTGGCTGTTTGATAGATTGGTGGGCAGACATGGGTTTCCCAACCAAGCAGCACCACTGAAGGGTCTCGGTCCATCGAAGCATGACAGATCAACTTTAGTGTTGCCATTAGGACAGATTTGGACCCCAGCTTCTCTCCAAGTTACCTCCCTTACAGCCCAGCAAATGGCCTGCCTGCTGCACATTGCCAACCCCCTCAGCCTCAACTTAAACAACTTTAACCTGGATAGCAGCCACGATCTCATATCAGCCAAGAAACCAGTCCTGGGGTTCAGCAGCCATCTGGCCTCAGACACAGAGGCAAAAAAAAAAAAAAAAAA